>PVKZ01003593.1:0-123881 GCA_004027375.1 Macroglossus sobrinus
GTAGGTAGGTAGGTAGATAGATAGATAGATAGATAGATGTGGGTGGGTAGATGGATTGGGGTGAGTGAGTGGATGGATGGATGGATGGATGGATGGATGAATGGATGGATGGATTGGGGTGGGTGGGTGGATGGATGTATGGATGTGGATGGGTGGGTGGATATGGATGGGTGGGTGGGTGGGTGGGTGGATGGATGGGTGGATGAATGGATGGGCGGGCATGCCCTTGGGAGCCCGACAGGGTTGCTTGGGGAGCAGCATGCAGGAAGGGGCATTTATACGAATGGTTGGTGGGGCCTGGGTAAGAGAAGGACAGCGTATCACGTCAGGCTTCTTCTGAACAGACCTGTGAGAGCGATGGCCGTTAGCAGCAAGGGTCATGAGCTGATGTGTGTTTGAGGAAGCTCTCCACCAAGCAGAGGGATCATGCTCATGGGCAAATCAGTACAACTTAGTTACATGCTTGGACCAAACGAGGATCAGCAGAGAAGAAAAAGGGCTGAATGTGAGCGTGAAACACTCCCATGTAAGGTAGCAGCCTCCAGCAGCTCTGCGCGTAGCCCGTGGCCCTGTGCCCGCCCGCACACTATTTGTTATTTGGTTCATGACTGGATAAGTTGTGAAATGTTTAGAAAACTCTCTTCTAATTTGACAGAGAAATGTCATCTAAATCCAAAGATTTACGCCGGTATTTTAGGTCTCATTTTTCCAGTCATTTATTTTAATTGCATTTCACAAATATGGTCCACAATGAAGTGGAAACATTTTTAAAGCCGGTCTTTCCTCATGGCGTTTGAGGAGCTGATGAGCGTCACATCAACCAGATTTAACCAAGACGTCTGATCACTCAGGGATATGGCCAGCCCACGTGTCGGGTTGCAACCTTGGTTAAGTTTGCTGCTGCTCCTGTATCCGATGCTCATAAGGCGGGAAGCTGCTGTCATCTTTTGGAGCTCAGGGCTCAGCTCGTCCCTCTGTCCCTTGGGGAGGGAAAGTGGCAGGAATGCGGTCTGTGAGAGAGGACAGGAGGGCCTGGGCCGCCCATGTGTGGGGACAGAGCAAATCACAGGTACCGGGAAATGTAGGGGGATGCGAGGCCAGGGCTGCTGAGCACGCAGGAGCTGCAGGTTTGGGTGTAGCCTGAGATTCAAAAGGGGCGGAAGGCAGTTGCCATCGGCTCGGGGCGGCCAACAGCTGGGGACCAGCTGCCTCACACAGAAAAACTACAAAGCAAAATTATGAAGAATGACCGGGTGAGTCATGAGGAAGCCACCACATATTAGAAGGAGATGCAGAGTATCCGAAGCCAGCTCAGAATTGGGCAATTGGGGATAATTCGAATGAATCAGAGGGCCCGGTGACAGCTATCGAAAGCATGAGGCACGCGGGGCCTGCGTGCCCCGAGGTGCCGGAAGCAGGGCTAAACAGCCTGTTTGGCTGAAGGGTCAAGTGAGGAAAACCGTCTGCAGGAGGCTTATTTTTTTTTTTTTTAATTCAAAATTAAAATCACTTCATTTTTGTTTCATGGTGAGGAAGGTGCAGGAGGGGCAGGACGTAGAACTTACTTCTTAGATGATATCCTTTATTGAAAGGAAGAATCTCGTTGGAAAAATGAGGTGCCGCCTTTTAGCCGTGGATATATGAATGCGTGGGCCGACTTGAGAATTAGCAATAAAAAAAAGCAGCTTTCTCACTTTTCATTTGGGAATTGGAGTTCCCGCTATGCTCTCAGCCAGGGAGCGTGTGGGCTGTGGGCTCCTCCGCCTGGCGACTCCCTTGTCGTTGCCTCACGTTCTGTTCAGGTGAAATCCCGTCTACCTGGGCATGAAGAGCAGTGATGAGCAACCAGGCTAAAGCACCGCCATCAGAAACTGAAAAAAAAAAAAATGCTTACTGCTGAGTGTCAGACCAGGAATAGACTGCAGGGGTCTCCAAATAACAGGACCTGGCCCCGCCCACAAGCCGCTCCTACCTGGGGAGGCAGAGTGGTCCACCCAGAGACTGGCCTTCATTGTCAGAGGCCAGGGAGGCTGGAGGGAGTTTGCAGAGACTAGCGTAAGGTTTCACGTGCTGGATTTAATGGTTCTTCGGTCTCAGGTGGCCTCCACCGGTAGCAGTAATTCTTATCTCTTCAGTCCCCATGGCAGTGGTGAACCCCATACAGTCACTCTGCGGTGTGGTTCCCTAGGGATGGCCCTGCGCAGTGACAAGGCGGCCTTGGTGGCACTCCCCTCCTGCGTAGTGCTTTGGCAGTGTGGACTCAGAGCGTGGAGCATGGCCTGGGATTCGGGAAGGTCTCATTGCATCTTTGAAATGAGCAGTCTGCGGTGCTCAGCCAGTCCTGGACCATACATAGCCTCTGCTTGCTTCCCTGAGCAATGAATCGTATTCCTTAAAAATTGCTCAAACACAAAGTTTCAGTACCAGAGAGATCAAGAATTTCACTTAAGCCGTGACCAGTTTGACTTCTACAGCTGAGAATTCAGTAAAAAACCGAGCAGTCATAATTATAAGGGGTGTGTATTTGCAACCGTTTTTTGCACCTTCTCTAGTATTACTTTCATTTAAAGGCATAGTTCATCCCAACTGTTTATTACAACGTTTACCCACAGCGTGTGCTACAGAACTGTGGGGTCCTGTGGGGTGTAACTACACCTTTCTTCCTGTGGAAGCTTCTGCATTCAGATGTTTGGAGGAGAATGTGTTACCGCTCACACTTCTTAAGGATTCATGAAGCAAGTGCATCTAAAGCTCTCAGAGAAATCGCCATTTAAAAAAATACATTAATTTTGATGAAACCTGAATATCCCAAAATTAGTTTCTTAAGAAACACCTATAAATATCTGCCAGGTGATGGTGTCCTGAAAAAAATACAGTTTGGAGAATTCTAACTTCTTAGCGTCAAAACTCTGAGCTCTGGAGGCCCGCTTGGCAGGTCATCTGGTCGACTTTCAGGCGAGGACGTTTTCAGATGAAGCAGAGAAGTCTGCAGGGAAAGCGCCTGCTGGAGACGGCAGAGCGTCTGGCAAACGGAACGGGACAGCCCTCCTCCAGTCTGAGGGACAGGATGTCCCTGTTTATGGGGACTTCAGTGGGAGATGTCCTCCCGTTTAAACAGGAAGAACCGTCTGGTGACTGAACCAGAGCCTTATTGTGACACAAACTCATGGCACAGGCCTGCCTTGGCTATGCATTCTCCCTCTCTTCCTCTGAAGGGAACAACCTCAAATCTTTAAAAAGCTGAAATGACACCACTGTCAGTTGTCTCCCCCGCCCCCTGCCTCCAACAGCAGCATTCTGAAAGAATTGCTCAGTGTTTCACGTTCGGTAACTGGTCTCTGCTGAATTCACCCCCTGTGCACAGAGAACTAGCATTCAGTTTCAGTATTTTACTAAGAAAAACATTCCAGCACCGATAACCAGGAACATCGGGGGGTTAGAGACCGAGAGGGGTGAGTCGCTCCTGAAATTATGAGAGAGGACAGGGACATCGTGTGCCCTGATGTAGAAGTCACAACTCGGAGAAGGTGGGGAGCTGGCTTTGACGGTTTTGGCGACAGAAAGCAAGAGCCCTGGACGGCGGCAATGCCCTTGACGTCCCTCAGTGGGGAAGTTAGAAGGGCGGGCAGCCAGAGCTGCTTCAGGAATGTTATTAGCCAGCTGAGGGTCATTGGGCAGGGCAGGGCATGTCACCAGGCCTTGGTTTCTCCTGTGTAGACAAGAGTGTTGGCCTCGATGGGCTCTGAAGACCCTTTTGCCTTCGCAAATCTTATTTGCATTTTGGTGTGATATAGCATGAGTGACAGCAACACAGGCCCTGTGAGTCCCTGTGAGATCCTCATTTCTTTGTCATCTGAATGAGTGCCTATACTCAGAGACACACCCAGCTCCAACACCGACACAGAGAGCTTTCCTTACAGTATCTAAAAAAATGAATAATTAATATCCAGATATTCAGCTCAGTCATACAAAAAAAAAAAAAAAGAAAACAGGCTAGACGGGTATTATATCTGGAACCTCAGAGGCCGCTAAGCAGTTTCATCTGTTTTGGACTAATTAATAAGCCAAATATTTCATCACAGTCATTTTTTTATGAAGAAGTAACGATTATTGAGTACAAACACATGTGATCTAAGACCTTTTTTCTCTCCTGTTTTTTTCTTTTTTAACTTTTCACTGTCCAGTGTCTGAACATGATACTCAGATTTAAAATCAAACACAGCCCCAGCTCATTATTCAGGAAGCCAGTGGAGAGCAGAAGGGGCCAGCCTCAGAACTGCCTTTGACAACTGAACGGTTGCCATGAGCACGCAGGCATGGAGTCGCAGGCCGTCTGGCTCAGAGGCGAGAATGGCGTGCTCGGTCACTTTGATTCTCCCTTTGAAAGTATGTAGCCGGAGCCAGTTTTCGTTACTCCAGGGAGTCTGCGTAGCCCTGGGAGGGAGACAAGTTAAGGACATGTTGGCTCCATAGTAATTAGTTGACTGGTCTCTATTTTCCAATTTGTTTACTTTCTGATAAAGTGACCATGACTCCAGGGTCACTTATTACAGTTCAAAGTGTCAGGGGCAGCCAGGTGTTTCATATAACATTCAAGCTTCACTCATCTATGCATAGATCAGTGGTTCTCAACCTGAAGAGCTTTAAAAAATGCTGATACTGTTCCCTTGCTGAGACCCTATGAGGGATGGGGTGCACCAACATGGTGGGATTTTTTAAAGCCCCCCAAGTGGCTGCAGTGTGCCACCAGGGCTGAGAATTTCTGCCAGTCGATAGTGTACAAATACGCGCTATCAGCTTTTAAAAACAAACATGCTTTGTTCGTTCGTGACACTGCTC
The DNA here is from genome assembly GCA_004027375.1 of Macroglossus sobrinus. NCBI lineage: Eukaryota > Metazoa > Chordata > Mammalia > Chiroptera > Pteropodidae > Macroglossus > Macroglossus sobrinus. Next base: position 4,840 of record PVKZ01003593.1, read on the forward strand.
CTTTGAGATATGTTGGGAACAGTCCAGTTTTCTAAGTTTATTAAATATTACTAATATGGTATTAAAGGAATTCAGTTTTAATGCTTAGCATGTATATATGTCGAGCCTGCTCAAATCAGGAAAATTAGAGCTATCTGCCCCCATGTGGCTAATCGTAGTATTGCACCTTTAAAATCTGAACAGGCGGGAGCAAAATATTGATACCTCACTTAATTTCAGAGGACTGAAAATATGCAAAGTCAGAGGTGTCCACACAGATTTCTCAGTCAGTTATGAACGTGGCATGAACAGGATTGTTTTAACTCCACAGCTGACATAGTGGACAAACTGCAGGATAGACGAGACCCAGTTTGGAACGGATTGCGTGGTCCAGATGTACACACACAATTATTTATCTTCAGTCCCTCTGAGAGCTCCTTGAGAAGGAGGATGTAAACAGCCCTACCCCACATCTGCAATTTTGTAGGAGACTTTATTTAAAAGAAGATACCAACAGTAGCAATAATAACGTCTGCGGGGCACTCGCCATGCCCTATAGGCACCTTTCTGGGAACTTACAGGTGTTCTTGACACCTCACAGCTAGCCCGGGTGGTACGTGCCATTTTCATCCTTCAAGAAGCATCCGGGTGCTCATAGCAGCTGTCACTTCCAACCGAAAAGGCAGGATCAGGATTCGAGTCCTGATCACCTGTAGAGTCTGTGCTCTGTGGCAATTTCAGAAGTCTTCGGGACAGAGTTCATCTCGATCCCTGTGCGCTGACGATTTCACAAAGGGACAGAAGACAGGCCAGGCATCTTCAGGTGAAAGGTCCCCCCCGGCAGAGCAGCTTCCCTGGAGCAGCACATGCCTTCAGAGTCACCGCGAGGGCTTCGGAAGAACCCTGCACCAGTCCTGCTCCCGGAATTCCCAATTTCTGGGAACAGGAAATCCATGTGGTGGTGGTGCACCACTGCTGGCCTGGCGATGACCCCTGGGAACCACTGCCTGGAGCCCGCCTGGCAGGTAGCTCTCAGGTGTTCTGAACAGAACTCCCGGTGGCAGACTAACCACTCTCCCACAGTGCCTCATTCGGGGTCTGTGTGTGCCCAGCCTCTGCACACAGCACTCTGGGAGACCGAAAGCGAGTCACTTACCTTCTCTGGATCTTCATTTCCTCACCTGTAAAGGACATTGGATCAAAGATACATCACTCCTGAGACTACGTGATCTAAACAAAATAGAGTCTAGAACCTGGTAAAGAGGTTTATTCCTATCATGAAAACATCAGATTGCCTTACTCATACCAACACTTGAGTAATTCAGCTGAGTATGTGAAAGTAGAAATGGAAAGTGGGGCTTTTAACTCTTGTTCATGATGGCCTGGCCCTGCCAACAGGACTAGTTTCGTTAAAGGGAAGTTAATCCCAAATAGTTAAACAGGTATCCCCATTTATTTTGCATTCTTGATGCCTCACACAGGGCCCAGCAAGTAGAAGATGCTCCATAGATAGGATGGAGAGGGAGAGGGGGATGGATAGATGAATGGATGAATGGACAGACAAATGGACGAAGAAGAGAAATGAGTGGGATGACAGGCTGAATGAGATAGATGGGTTATGGGATGAGATGGTATCAATCAACCAGTAAATGGGATGGAATGAATGAATGCTAGATTGAGAGAGATTAGTGTAAAACAGCTGTCTTTAAGTATTAACAAACCTCATGATTCTGGCATCAGAGTTCACCCTACAGTACCATGAGCATAACCAAAGTTTGTTAAGGCGTCAGTACTTTACCACTAAGTGTATTTTTGCATGAAAATCCCCTTGTGTCATCTATTATGTTGGAGACCAACCTAAATAACTAATTCTCAAATGAGTTCAAGCTTCAGAGGCAAGTAAGGTTGTAAATGGATACATTAAACATGAGGAAAGAGCCCAGAGGAAATTGCCGGATTTGTAGAAAAGGCGCCAGACTCATTCGGGAAACCTCAACTGTAAGCCCGCATCGGTTGTTAATCTGCTAGATGACTTTGGGGAAGTCGCCCAACCTCGGTTTCCTCTCATTCTGCTGTTTGTGTTAATGCTGTCATCCGAGGATTCTGGGCTTACCAGGCAAAGGGCAGGCAAGGGGTCTGGTGGGCCCGAAGTCTGTGCCAGGGGCCATCCCATTTACCAGCGCCAGGCACTGTGCCACGGAGTCTACACACGTTGATTACGTCATTGAATCATCACACCGGCCCCGTGTGGTGGGCATTATTCCAATGCTGTTGTTGAGGACATTGGGCCTATTGAGGTCAGATCACTTGCCCGAGGTCCCTGAGCAGGTCAGTGACAGAGTTTGGACACACGCCCTGCAGAGCACGACTCGGAGGCTGTGCCCTCAGTCACTATGCGCTTCACCGTCTCCAAGCGTGAGTCCATCCCTGCTCCTCCTAACGTAGCTCACTGTTGCACAGCGGCAGTGAGAGTCAAGGTCATTCCCCAAGGGCACCACTTGAACATGGGGGTGGGAAGTTCCCAACAGAGAAGAATTAGCCGAGGGAGTGGGAGTTAACAAAGTGGCCCTGGTACATTGCATGCCCGTAGGTGGATTTAAAAAGGGACTGCCACTTTCCCAGACACTCAGGTGCTTTTCCTGGTCACAAGCTATGGGTAGACTCTGCGTTTTCAAGAATCACGGTGTTGCTATGGCAACTCAGCCAGCCGGAGCGCTGCTTCCCTCACTCCAACCTGCTGGCTTGAGAAGTGTGTTCCTAGTAGGTGCGCTTCAAGCCTCAGACCTCCTGGGAGGTGCAGGGATGGGATGACAGGTGAGCTCTGAACCGCCCGCCGCTATGCTGCAGGTGGGTGGTCAGAGAGCTCAGCCAGAAAGCTGTCCCTGGGCCGCCTCTCACTTCTCAGCCAAACACATCGGTCGCCATGCAGCCCACCAGGCAAGGGACTTACTGTGGGAGAGGTCAGCCGGGCTATATGAAGGAGGCTCACCTGGGCGTGGTGCTGTCCGATGCCTGGCCCAGCCATCCATGCATCAGCTTCCCAGGGCTCCCATAACGAAGCGCCACCAAGGGGGTGGCTTAAAGGACAGAAGTGTATTGTCTCAGGCCTGGAGGCTGTAAGTCTGAGATCAGGGTGGTGTCGGCAGGGCTGGGTCTTTGGGCTGCGAGGGAGACCGTGCCAGGCCTGTCCCCTGGCCCCCGGGGGTTTGCTGGTGTCCCTTTGGCTCCTGCTGCATCATTCAGTCTCTGCTTTCATCTCCATGTGGCGTTCTCTGGGTGTGTCTGTGTCCAGACTTCTCCTTCTTATAAGGACACCAGTCGGACTGGATTGCCCCCACCCCCACTCCAGGATGTATTCATCGTAACTGATGACATCTGTGATGACCTAATTTCCAAATATCACATTCCAAGGCACTGGGGGTTTGGGCCTCGACATATGAACTTGGAGCGGGTGGTGAGGGACAGCTCAACCTCTAACCCTCCACAGATGCTTTTCGATCGCCCACTATGTGTGCTCCCAGCAAGCGACCGCAGTTTGTGGGTGGCTCACACTCTGGCAATCGTAGCCCCTGTGCAGGGAAGCTTGGGACACCTGCCATTTGAATGACATGTATGGTCAATGCCACCTGATCTCAGAGGACTGTGGCACCTCTGTGGGTAGAGGGTGGGCTTCGTGGATCCCTTGAACTTGGTCTTAGTGGGTAGGATTCCACAAATGGAGATGGCAAACAGGGCTTCCTGGAAGAGAGGAATGGGGAATTGAAAAGCACATGGGACAAGAGGCACAAGAAAGGACTTGAGGGAGATGTGACTTGCCGTCCTCAGGCTACGTACCGGGTAGCGGTCCAGCCTCCTGAGCTAGGAAGGTTCGCACTACCGTGAGGGACAAACTGCCCTGCCCCCGCCCAACAAAACATCTGTGCACCCTCTCACCCCGACTCGTGGCCCATGCCCCTGCCCCCTTTGGCACAGACGGTGGTGGTCTGCCCCTACTCGGCAGCAGAATGCCCCCGCGTGTCCAGCCGCTCACACACAGGTGTCTGCAGCCCTTAGCGGTGCCCGCGGGATGAGAGCTGTTTGCAATCTGGGCCACGTCACCATTGAACTCAGCCCATTCTTTCTTCACAAAAAACCCTCGGCGCTCCTAGTGCTCCACCAGATAGCCCTCCTTGGGGGACAGCGGAGCGCCTCCCCGGGGCCTGTCCCTTGGGCCCCCGGGGTGGCGTGTCCGGAGTGCCTGGCACATTTTCCATCCCAGCTCCACATCCCCGAGGTCAGTGCCCGGCCCTGCTCTGTGGCCCCACCGGGCCTGGCCGTGCTCCCTTTGGACAGCTGGATTCTCAGAGGTGAGAAGGATCCGCCCTGGGAACCCTGTGCTTGTGTCCCGGTGCCTGAGCCTGGGGATAATTTATGGCGTGTGAACAGTGGCCCTTGGAGGGGAACGTAAATCATGTCACGCTGACGCAGCCTGCCTCCCGGAGAGGCAGGGATAAAAGGGCCCGGTCTCCATTTTCACACATGAAAGAGGAAGAGGCTGGGAGGCCTAAGTGGAAACAGCTGAGCCCCAAGTGTAGCAGGGCGCCCCCACCCTGTGTCTCCCCTGACCCGGGATGTGCTGCCGGTGACCCGAACACCGTAAAACCGCCAGCCTCTCTCCCTCGCACGTTCCTCTGCCACGCGGCCTGCCCCAGGCCTGCCTTTGGCGATGCCGTCCATCTCTGGGGCCGGATGGCCTTCGGCCTCCCACACAGACTGGGGCCTGTCTCCCCCACCCCCCCCAGGGCACGACGAGAAGTCCGAGAGCACGGCCAGAGCCGGGACCTGCTGCGCCACGTGCAAGGAGTTTCACCAGATGAAGCAGACGGTGCTGCAGCTGAAGCAGAAGGTACGTGCCCGGTGGGTACAGACGGCCGCGTGAAACGAGAGGAGGGCCCGGGGGACACGGGGTAGAGGAGCGTTTAGACATGGAGAGACATCCAGGACCTTGTTGAGCATTCACTGGGCGCAGACTGGAAGGCTTTGCCCGCCCCCACACCCACCCCGGAGATGACCTCCTAAAGTGCAGAAGAACAGCAGCAAAAGCACAGGGGATCGATGAGGTGACTATTGAAATAAACCTCAGGGTGAGGGGCACGTCGTGGAGCTGTGCGGGATGAGCTGCGACCGTGGTGACTTTTTGTAACGTGAACGTCCAGGCATGTGACCCTGGGACAGACGGAGGCTATCCTAGTTGTCTAATATTTTGTCTATAGTTTATCAATAGAGAACATCCTCTCCACAGACTTCCCAAGAGCCGGTAATGCATTTCTGTAGCAGCTTCGTTTCTCACATTTGAGATTGGCAGACGGTGCTTTGTCTGGGCGCCGGGCACCTCGTGTCCGTGGGGAAGAGGGCTGCCTGGAAAAGGCTCCCACGAACGCCTGACAGATGTCAGTGAGGCCACACTGGTGACCTGACTCCCTGAACGACTGTCCTGCCCCGGACCGGTGGCATCTGTTACACCGGCTGTCAGTTCACCAGTGTGTCGGCCGCTCGGAAATTGCACTTACGCCGGAAAAACACAAACGTGCTGGTTTGTGGATCTAATTGCTCTCACTTACAGCTCTTAGTACCTCAGAGAGGTACTAAATGTCTGTCATCTGCTGAGCATGTACGATTCTAAAGGCAGAAGGGTAAGCATGAGACAGTATTGCTTTTCCATGGCCAGCAAACATGCAGGCAGCTCTGGACGAGAACCACGGCCACCAGGGAACCAAGCAGATCGACAGGCAGAGAACAGGAATGGTTCTGCAGGCCTTTCGTGTGTTTCTGTTGAAGAAACATTGAGTGTGTGTGTGTGTGTGTGTGTGTGTGTGTGTGTGTGTCTGTGTCTGTGTGTGTGTGTGTGTGTCTGTGTGTGTCTGTCTGTGTGTGTGTCTGTCTGTCTAATGTGCCCTCGTGACCCTAATTAGTTCGTGAGTCAAAAGGGACACCAGGCAGAAAACCTTATTAGTTTATCACTGTAAACACATAGCTATCAGTACATCCCACACAGATATCCTCAGGCTGCACTTGGATTGATAATAGTATTCATTGGTCAAATCTTTTTAAAAAAGGAAAAGATTCATGGAAGAAGTAAATTTTCATTCCATAGGCCAGAGGGCTGGGGCTTGGGGGAGGCAGTGGATCAGTGACTCAGTCCCAAGGCCTCCCTCCGTCCCCTCTCCCGGGTGGCTGACAGCCGGGGAGCGACGGGGAAGCTCTTTCCAGCCTGGAAGACCTTTCGGGTCAGTGCTGCTAAACCTCACAAGCTGTTAAAAAATTCAGTTGTTAGATCACCGTCTGGCTTTCCGTTAGCCTCTCTGCAATGCTTCACATTCTGTGAAAGAAAAAAATATTAAGAAGTTGGAAATTTTGTGTCACGACACCTGTCACCCTTACAGACCGTGCTGCAGAGCGCCAGTCACATCCAGCTCCAGGTACTCCTTAGCCCCCACACAGCTGGTCCACCTCGTCCTGGAGTCTCCTACAGATGCACCTGGCCAGTCAGAGCCAGTGCCGACATGCACGGGACGTTGCAGGAAGCAGCTCCTTTTTAAAGACGCCTCTTAGAATGTGTTGCATTCTGCAGTTTATGAAGCCATTTTATGTGCCTTTAATTCTCATTTAATTCTCACCGTGACCGAGTGAGAAAGATGCTGATATGCTCAGAGAGGCGAAGTCACTGGCCACGAGGCAGGCTGGACCTGAACCCTAGCTAGGTCTTCTCATTCTGCTGCTGAGCCGGTGTTGGGATTGTCAGCTGGCTTTTCACTTCCTCTCTCGACTGCTGATGCCAAGTGGTGTGCTCAGTGAAGCACATAGGACACCTGCCCAAATAAACGTTAGCTAAGAGGAGGGTGTCCTGGACCGTGGCCAACGCCACAGTATAAAGCGGTATGCACACTTGTCGGGTGAGGTCAGCAAGACCCCAGCTGTGGGACACTCCGCAGGGCAAAAGGCCTGGTCCCTTCAGTGGGTAAATTGCAAATAAATATAAGAGGCAGACCTGCAGATTAAAAGAAACTTAAAAGATGTATATATTTTTTTAAATGGGCAAGATCAAACCATAGTGTCTAGGCATGCATAGAGTGGTCTGCTATTTTTTTAAACCACAGGGAGTGATTAAAATCAGGATAGTGGTCGCTGTGGGTAGGGGGAGGGAAGAAGGAGACTGACCGAGCCTGGGCACACAGAGAGGCTTCTGGCAGCTGGCAAAGGTTTTGACTCAGCTTTCCGTTAAAGGGATGCTCACCTTGGCACAATTTGCTAAGATGTAGATTTGTTTTACGGAGTTTCCAGGTTCTGTGCTTTTATCTTCCAATAAAAATTTTTTAAATGGTATGCAACCCCCAGTACCTCCTCCTCCACTATTTCTTCTGTGGTCTGAGAGGAAAACACGGGTGATCTGGCTAACGAGGGAGGAGTGGGGATAGCCACCCGTCATTTAACTCGCAGAGAGGGCTCTCAGGCCCATCGGAGCACAGAGGAAATATTCGAGCCAAGGAGCCAGTTTTTTTAAAGTCACCGTGTCCCAGCTGCAGGGACCGTTTGATCGGAGAGGGGCATCGCTGCCGAGCATTTGAAGGAAGTGCGAATAACGATTCGGGAAGGGTTTGTTGAGCACCTACTGTGCCCCGTGGTGGGCAGGGAGAGGCGGAAATACAAAGCAGTATGGGATGAAGTCCTGCCTTGCATAAACTTACTGTCTTATCTCGAAACCAAGCCAGAAGTGTAAGTCAAGCCACAGCTGCCCGACGGCGGGGGGTGGGCGGCCGATACTCCGGAGGTCAGAGGTCAGCGAGCTTTCAGAGGTGCGCGTGCAGGTGTGCGCTCCGAGGGCTGCGTTTGCTTGCAGCAGTGCTGCCTTGACGCCAGGCGAATGCGCAGCTTCTCAATGGGTTGCGACTTCCTCTGCTACCTTGATCTGGTTGCTCTGTAGAAGGAGTCTTTTTTTCAGGATTGTTGGGAAGACTGATCCATATAAAGAGTGACTTCAGATTGCTTTGCCAAGTATCAATAATAGTGTTGAGAGAGGCAGCTTGGCATAGCGGTTAGGCACACGGATTCCAAAATCAGGTTGGCTGAGTTTAGTTCCAAGTCTCACCACTTGCTGGCTGTGTGACCCTGGGTAAGTTACTTAACCTCTCTGTGCCTCCGTTCTATTTTAAAAAAGGGGATGACAGTAATACCTACTACATAGGGTTTTCATGATGATCAAATGAGTTAATATTCATACAGGACTTAATATAATACCTGCCACCTAGTGAGAGCCTTGTAAATGTTTACAAAGAAATGACCTTAATTACACGTCCTTACAAAGTGCTTCACGGGCAGCGTCTGACTGACTCGTACCAACAGCGCCGTGAAGTAGACGCTTTATCACAAAGGCTGATATGGGATGATGATGTTCATAATTCCATCGATTGGAATCCAGGAGAACTATGGACTTTTCTTACATTACTGTGACCTTCTCCCCAAACACCTGCATCCCACAGTCCCATCCTCTGCTGTGTTGGTGCAGCAGGTCAAGCCACGGGTCCTGGCCAGCCGCCCCCAACACCAATGCCCTTTACTGTCCACTCCTGCTAACGCAGGGGAGGGCTGAAGGAAGCCAGAGTAGTGACTTCTACAGAGAGGTAACGAGAGCTGGAAAGGGCAGGAGGGAGCATCGCTAAATGCCATTCGCATGCAGATCTCACCCTCCAGGCTTGCTCGCCAAATTTTAAAGCCAAAGACAGAGTGATCTGGTCCAAACCTCCTATTTTGTAGACGTGCAGCCGAGAACCTGGAAAGGCAAAGGGACTCACCCAAAGTCACACAACTGCTTAGAGCATGTCCACCGTGTGCCTGGGCTGGCAGCGACGAGGCTGGGCGTGGTAAAGACATCACTTACACCCTCTCGGCAGCCCTTTATGGATGGATCTTAAGATCCTCATTTTATAAGTGAAGAAATCCAAGTTATGTAGCTTATTCAAGATCTCACCAGTAGAAGGTGGCCGGGCTAAGACCTAACCGTAAGTCTGCCTAACGCCAAAGTTTTTCCACTGGGAGCAGATGATAAAGTTGGACCAGGCTCCAGCTGCCGGTGCTGGCCTTCTGCCCACCCCGGTTACAGCAGGTTTGCTTATAGATTCCCCTTCCCCCCTTCGCTGGTCACAGTCATGCATTTGCAGGTCGGAGCGGTCGCTTGCGGTGACACAGTGACATCAGCACCATTGTGAGTAAACTCCTGGAACACAGCTGGGTCCTAGTGGTGACTTTGAACCATGAACCCCGACCTGAAATTGTGTAAAGCTGACTTTCAGGTTGCAGATGGTAACCATCCTGATGGTTGTCCCTAGGAGAACTGAGTGCCATTCCTTGCAAGTCTCGGGGACCCCAGTCTCCTCGAAGCATGGAGGGAAGCACTGGGTGTTCAGAAGTCTCATAGTTCATGGACACACAAGGCTGTCCTTACCCAAGGGTTTTAAAACCAGCTAAAGGGCCCCTCGGCTTTCTGGGAGTGCAGGCGCAGGGTGCCGGGGGACCAAGGGGACCCCTTGGAAACGTGTGGTGATGCTTCTCTGGGCTTCCTGCCCTCTGAGCATCCTCATGCCCTGAGCTTGGAGTAAGAACTCCAAGAAAGGAAAGGGGGAAAAAACAACTTCTCTGGAGGGATTTCTACTCTGGGGAGCATCCCAGGTTCACAGAGGCCACCTCGGGCCACTGAAGCAGGAATAGGACCGTGACCCCGAAGAGCCTGACTCGTGCCCTGCAGGCCTGTGAGCAGACTGAGCAGGAGGGGCGGGAACCCCTCGGCCTCATGGCTCCACTTGGTCCTCACGCCAGCCTGCGTGAGGGGGTATGGCCAAAATCCTCTGGTTTCCCATGATTTTACCTTTTAGAAAAATCCCAGTGCTTCCATTAAGGGGCGCATAGGGTACAGGAGTAGGGCAGGCCCCGTGCAGAGCAGCTAGAGGAATTCATTCTCCATTAAGATGAATCAGGTAAAAGTTAGTTGGCAAAGTGCAAACCACATGTTATCACGGTGTTTGCTTTTCATTAATATTGGATTTCTTCAGTTGGCAAGAATATTTATCTTCGTGATTAAAAAAAAAAAAGTCATCAATTTCTAAAGCTGAACCAAGCGGGTCCCAGACCCAACAGCCACCTGACAAGAGAAGGAGACGTTGGCCAGGGGTCTCCATCAATGTGTTTTATAACCGGCGCGTGAAACCGCCATGCTCAGAAACGGGCACTAGTGCAGGAGGCCAAGGACCTTCCGAAGTCAGATGAGGTCATCTGGGACAGCAGAACTTGCCCCAGCCTCCCTGTCACCATCCCCAGGCTGATGTCCTCACTGCAGTTCCTTAGATTATGTCATGGTGTCCCTTATACTCCTCTCAGGCCTAAGATTGAGGGTTCTGATCTCACGATTATCTTTTAGTGCATTTTCCTGTTTCGCTGGTAAGCCAGGTGCTCCAGTCCTGGAGAGGGCGTTCCTTATTATTGAAAGACACGTGCCAGCCCCACCCCCCAGGGGTGGTTTTGTGGCATCGTTGACAGTGTATGCTTCGTTCTGCTATAGCAGAACTCGATCGGGGTCTCTAGTCTCTTGGGAACGGGAGGAAATCCCTGAAGAGGGAAGTGAGAAGTGAGAGACGCTGACTTGCCCACAAAGGCGGAAGTAAAGAAAACCCCCAGTCATTCAAATCAACATGCAATTCTGTTTCTTGCTCCCCAGAGTTATAATTAAGAGTTGATATGAGGCTCAGAGGAAGCACTTATCTATCACAAGGGCAGTTGGCTGCCTCTGGCCATGCACTGGTAGTTAGTTGGTGCCTCTCTTGAAGGCTCAGATCCAAAGACGGGTTTAGGGCCTCAGAGCACTGCCAGGGCAAGGACGAGAGATCCATCCTGCACCTCCTCCTAGCTTGTGTGGCCCCAGCCCAGGGAACGTGGGGACAATGCAGTTTTCTTCAGAAAACTGCAGAGAACCCTGGTTCCTTTGAGACTCCAGGGCCCAGAGTAAGTCCTCTGGGAGAAGCTCTGACTCTTGGAAACATGCCCTCCACTGGGTTTTGCATCCCTGGATTCGCTTCTTGGAAGAAAGAGACTAGAATACCATTTATCAAGCACTTGGTCTGTTCCAGGTGCCGTGCTGGCCAGGTAGACACTTCCCCATTTGATTCTCACAGCCCTAAAGGTGGACATTAATTGTTCCTTTGTATCAGTGAAGCAATGGGCGCATAGCATTCAGCTCTTACCTGCGGCCTCACAGATTCACAGCTTACCTGACCTTGGGAATGCGAAGGTCATTCATTTGTGCAACCTAGAATAAGCCCCTAAAATCTGAGAGAGAGCAGAGAGGAAGGCGTCGTGCCTTTCGTGACCTTGTCTCAGACGTCACCTTCTGGCACTCCTTCCATTTTCTATTCCTTAGAAGCGAGTCTTTAGGACCAGCCCATGCTGACGGTGGGAAATTAACCTCCATTTCTTAAAGGTAGGGGTGTCAGAAATTTGTGGACATATTGTAAACCATCGCAGCCACTGTTTCCCACTAGTTCCCAAACACTGGAGCGTGCAGGTGAACTGTAAGCCACGTTCTTGGTCCTGGCTCCCAAGACTGAGATGTCTTTAACAGCAGAGATCATGCCTTGGTCACTAATGTCACCACAGAATGAAGCACAGGGCCTGGCACATAGTAGGTACTCAGTAAGTGTTTGAGAGATAAGGTCATTAAAAAATTGAAGGTCTGAACCAGGTAGGTGGTGTTGATCACGTAATAATGAGTGTTGTGGTGATGCCTAAGCACTCTGGAGCCTGCTCAGGTCAGTCCACTAACCAGCTGAGCGATCTCATGCAAGCTGTTTTTACTAGGAGGCCCCTGGGTTTAGCAGTAGGATCTCTGCGGACCCTTTGAGCCCCAAATGGCTCGGATAAAGGGAAACTATCATGAAAGGGCTTCACAGCCTCTGCAGACAACGGAAGTGCCAGTGCAAAGACCCTCCCTGGCGGCGGAGCCATCACTTCCTGACCGAGGTCCCTCCTTTTCTCTCTGCAGGTCGCCCTGCTCCCCAACAGTGCCGCTGACCTGGGCAAGTACATCACTGACAACAAAGTGCTGGCCTCTAATGCCTACCTCCCAGGACCCCCCGGCCTGCCTGGGGACCAGGGCCCTCCCGGTGAGTGCCGACGAGGGTATCAGAGGGTGATAAAGTCACCAGCCAAGGCCTGACGTGAGCGCACGTGTAGTAGGGGCTAGACAAGAGTTCTTTCGCTTTCGTGGATGAGAGCAGAAGTCCAAGGAATTCCCCCACCTGTGTGACGAGAGAGGCCTTGCTTGGGAAATTGGGTCCCCGAACCTGAGAAACCCTCATAACCAACAGTAATTTGGGAGGAAAAGATCACCGTCCTTGGATAAGACATGCATAAGATTTTTAGAGACCATTTTAAGTTACAGAGACACAAAACGGAACTACTTTTTAACATTAACAAACACAAATAGAATTGTGTGATGAACTCATGGACACATCACGGCCAGCCTCATTTTCACCCTTCCCCAGTCCCGTTTCCTTCACCCTCTGTTATTTGTGAACACGCGTACATCTATTTTAAACATCATCTATCTATCTATCTATCTATCTATCTATCTATCTATCTATCTATCTATATCTATATATATATGTATGTATGTATATGTATATATATATATTTTTTTTTATAAGTCAGCCTTATAATTCTATACAGTAAAATGTACCCATGTAAATTACAGTTCAACAAGTTTTGATACATGTATACATCCCACATCAAGCCATCACACTATATCCATATCAAGATATAGAACACTCCCATCACCCCAGAAAGTTCCCTTGTGCCCATTTGCAATCCTCTCCACATCCCCAACTTTAGGCAACCACTGATCTGCTTTCCATCACCGTAGTTTTGTCCGTTCTAGAACTTACTAGCAATGAGTCTCATATCACGTGTTCTTTTTGCCTGGCTTCTCTCATTCAGCATACTGCTTTTGAAGATTCACCCTTATTATAATTATTTTTAAATATCTTGTCATTCCATCAGGAAATATGCAATAACTTTAAAAACTAGTTATGTTTCGTATTTTATTGTGATTCCTTGCATAGATAGATCAATAGATTTTTTTAACACCGTTAAAGGAAATGATATTCGCGTTAGCAAACGGTTCTAAAACGTGCAGTGTCTCGTCCCTCGTTATCTTTGCCTAGCCGTGTGCTAGACGCCGTGGGTGACCTCCCGACATTCTGACTGCGGAGATAAGACGCACAGAGTGAAAGCGAATGGGCTCTAGCGCGATCTGCGCATCCCTCAGTGAGTGCACAGTGCGTGCTGCTGTGGGGCTGGGAGCATGGAGACACCACTGCAGCCGGCGGTGGTGGCGGACGTGGGCTCGGAGCTGGACGAGCTGCTAGGATCTGTCCAGACAGGAAGGACACGGGCGGACGTTAGGTTGGAAGGTCAGCAAGAACAAAGGCTCAGAATTCTTCCCACGCTGCTCACGGGTTTCCTTCTTCACTCCTGTCTTAATCTCCTGGTTTCCATCAAACATCGGCGGGCTGGGTTTCCGTTGGCACAGAGAGCGAGAACCGGGCCAGGACTCTGGGGTAGCCTCTTGTTCACTCCCTCGGCCGGAGACACTGTGGGTCGGAGCGGATTTTCTCAGCAGATGCACCACAGAGGCAGCTTCTTCTCAGTGGACATGGTTCTCACCCTACAAGTGGATTCCTCCACCCCTCCCGGGAGAATGCTCGCGCCCTGCTTCCCTGCAGGAAGTTCATCTCCGGGCCAGTCCACATATCACTCTTACAAGGACAAACTAGGGACAAGAGAGCAATCGGCTGTCTTTCTTTTAATAAACGAATTGCTGGCTTTTCCTTTCCGTTTCTGCCATCTGGTTTCTAACATGGTTTGAGCTGTCCAGGGTCCTTGATGGAGCAGAAGGTGACCGAGGACGAGCTTTGGCAGTGGAGTCCGCCCTTACTCTCTCCTCCAATCCCATTTCTTTCTCACTCTGTGCTTCTAGCACTGGTTTATGATGCCCTTCACTGAGATATGTTAGGGCAGCTAGAGAGATAATAAGGTTTCTTTGACCCTTAACTAAAAGTCCAGCCCCAAGGCCTGTGATTGATTGGGACACCAACACAGGACGCCACAATGGCTTGGAATCCTACGGCTTTGGTAGTGAGAGTGTGGCTGCTCTGTGGTCCCCACTGTTAAGTATGATGTGGTGCCATTTGCACATCAAAGCCCCACATTTTAAAGGCATTTGATATATAGTGATCTCTGAAGCTCATTGATTGTATAAGTGAAGGTCAGATGTTGTCTCTGGTAAAGCAGTTATAGGGGAGATCTGGTCCCCTTCTCGCAAAAGTCCTTTCAGGCCGTACCTAGCAACGGCATTGAGGGTAGAGGTGTGAAACGGGTCAGTTATAAATGAGAGATGTAAAAGAGGTATATTGTGCAAGAACCAGTCACCAGTTGGATTGTAGAGATAGAAAAATCTGGAGGAAGACTTTCAAGTTTCCGGCTTGAGGAGATGAGTGACTGCTGGTTCATGAAAGAGAGGAAGATGGGGACGTCAGTTCTGATCGTGTTAGGTTTAAACTGCCTGTGGGACACCTCAGCGGAAGTGTTGGTGGAAATGCCAAGGGCAGAGTACAAAGGGAAATCGCTCATAGGGCTTGCTGACTCTGGTCGGCCAGAGCCCTGTCCTGGCGGCGTGTGGAGCTGATGAGGTGTTCTTCCCTTACAGGCTCACCCGGACCGAAGGGCAGCCCCGGCTTCCCCGGAGTGCCAGGCCCCCCTGGGCAGCCCGGCCCGCGAGGCTCCATGGGACCCATGGGACCCTCTCCCGATCTGTCCCACATCAAGCAAGGCCGGAGGGGCCCCGTGGTCAGTATTTTATCAGAGATCCCCTTACTGTGGTTGAGGAAATTGTGTCCTTGTCCCCTGCTTTTTTCTTTATGTTAAACCAGACCCGTTTGTCTTGTAGGGCCCACCAGGTGCACCAGGAAAAGATGGTTCTAAGGTGAGTCTCATGCGTACCACCAAAGCTGGAAAGAAAATCTAAAAAGCGATTTTCTTAAAACAACCATAGTAACAGAAACAATGACCAAAACCACTCCTAAGAGAGGTGATCACTATAAAACCTTAAAGAAGCCCCCGTGTTGTCATAGAAGCACGTGTTTTTTCTCTTCAGCCAGTGTCCTTTTGCAGGGCTTTTTTTTTTTTTTTTTTTTTTTTTTTTTTTTTTTTTTTTTTTTTTTTTTTTTTTTTTTTTTTTTTTTTTTTTTTTTTTTTTTTTTTTTTTTTTTTTGCTGTGTTTAAGTCAAGAACGGGGGATGTTTCGTTCTGTGCGAGCAGGTGGTTTTACTTTGAGAGCTGCCTGCTGCTTGCCTCATGAAGTCCATGTGAGTTACTTGAGAAAGCTCCTAAATTATTCCACACACTGCCTGGAAATATAAGCATTCCTCTTGTCAGATCTGGTTTGAAAATATATGATCTTGGGAAACATCGGAACGAGAGACACTTGACCCAAGTAGTGCTATTCAGATAAGTGGTCCCCTGAGTCCAGCTTCAAACTTAATGTTGTTTCTGGTAGAAAATATGTGTGTTCTGTGTGGGAAGACAGCTATGGTGAGTATCTAAAAAGAGACCTACGGTGGTGGCAGCCCCGTGGTCCAGAAAGCTAACCCAGACCTCTCTGCTTTCAGGGGGAGAGAGGAGCACCTGGACCCCGAGGGTCTCCAGTAAGTAGCACCATCTGTCTTGCATCCCCAGTGGGAATATTCTTGGCTGCAGCTCTGATGCGCCTGCAAGTTGGCCTTATTAGCAAAAGCCAGCCGTCACTCGGCCCCCTGAACAGAGGAAGGTTAGGAAGACAATCACAGAGGGCTTCTGCCATGGGTTGGAATTCGTTTTAAAAATTCGTTTTCTGTCGCTTTTTCTTTTATCATGGCTAATCTTTATTTGGAACGTCTTCAGATGCAGAAGGCTAGTCTGCCGTGAGCCTGTTTCCAGGCATGTCATAAAATATCTGAAGAAACTAGAAAAGAACTCTGTGGGGCTAAGTTGTAACTGAACATTGAAGAATTTAGCCACCACGATGGCCCTGGCAGATCGGATGGCCAACCCCTCCGGAAAATGCAGAGACGCGCAGGGCGGCTTGGGACCACTGAGAAGAAACTAGCTGGATATGTGTGTGGTATCTGGCGATTAAAAATGGAAATCAGTGGTATCCAAAAAGCACAGAAAATTCAAGCAACTCCGTTACCTTTGAAAAGCTCAGTGTCATTTCTAAAGACCAAGAGCCTTGGCCTTTAGGTCTGGGTTCCCAGCTCATCTCTTCCACCTATCAGCTCTCTGATGGTGGCCATGCCACTCGGCACCCCTGGGCGTCCCTTTCCTTCCCTGTGCAATGCCAGGTGGTATCTGATCAGCCACACCTCAGTGAGCATTAAATGGTATCAAAATACTAGACCTCGCTAACCATTTGCAGATGTCAGCTGCCAGAGTTCTTCTTCCAACTGCAGTTGAGATTCCATATTGTTTTACGTTAGTTTCCTGCTGTGCCAAAGGCGGTACAGAGGTTCTTTCAACTTCGTTTCGGTCGCAGTTATAGTCAAGCATCCTCATAAACATTTTATAATGTCATGTTGTAGAAGACAACAACTTTGAGCATTGATCGTGCTTTCGGCCCTTGACACGTATCAACTCATTTAAATACTCACTTGGAACCCTAGGAAACCCAATCACGTTGAGACTGTCATTATCCCCATGCTATGGAAACCCAAAGAAATTAAGTAACTCTGTAGGAAGTGGCAGAGCTGAGATTGAAACCCAGCGGAAGCCCAGCCTCTTAACTACTACTGTACACCTTTATGTACCTAACAGGTGTCTTTGGAAGGTCACCTGAGAGGGTTAATACTCATGGTCCTTCATTCTATAAGATGTGACATAGCCTAGACTTAGGAGGGAAGAGAGATGGATAGGTCACGTGGGAGAGAAGGGAATTAGAAGGCAGCCTCAGAACCCTGGCCCATCATCTATGGCTGGGCTTTCCTTGACTCCATTTAGAGTGCAGAGTTGTCAGCTAAGTAGTTCCCAGCAAACAGCGGGACTAGCAAGTCGCTTTGCAAAAGGCTGCGCCCACAGTGGTCTGGCTTTGACTCCTCTCGTGTGCGCAGGGACCCCCCGGCTCTTTCGACTTCCTGCTGCTCATGCTGGCCGACATCCGCAACGACATCGCCGAGCTGCAGGAGAAGGTGTTCGGACACCGGACTCACTCGTCGGCCGAGGAGTTCCCTTCACCTCAGGAATTCTCCAGCTATCCGGCAAGCGTGGACTTCGGCTCTGGAGACGACTACCCCAGGAGAACGGAGGCGAGAGACTTGGGGGCCCCCGGAGACTTTGATCCTTAGCGCATCCCAGAATCTTCGTGCCAAAGGAAGAGAAGAGTTTTCACACCTGAAGTTATATATATCATCAGGGGGAAAAAACACGCACACACATACCACGGGAGACTTAGAGAAGATGCGTTGTCATTATCTTTACTCTTTCCCGCTTTCTTTCTACTCCTCTTCATCCAAACACCATTTTCAGAGGCCTCTGCTGGACGGGAGGTGCTAAATGGTGGGTGCGCTTCCTTCTCTCTGAGAGCAGCTGGGGCGTCCACTTTGAAACTTCTCTTTTACTTTTTCTTCAAGACTTTCTGGATTTCTGAGTTAAGTATTATCACACAGTATTGTAAATTTAACAGAATAAAAGGGGAACGTGGCAAGGTGAGCGCAAGGAAATGTGAGGTTACTTATGAAATCTATCCATGTGCCTGTGCCCCCAAAAGAGACCGTGACGCCTCAGAATCAGAATTAGGCCTCGTCAGTTCAACGGGCGGGACGGCAATGCATAGTTACGTAATTCCTCCTTGTCGATGTGACCGATTTTAAACATTCTAGCCTCTTGCCCAACCTGTTTTCCCAATTTTGGTTAAAGAAAAAGGAGAATTAAGAAGGAGCAGAGATTAGGAAAGACAGATTTAAATAACAGTCACGTGTTTACTGTCGTGTAGGTTGCCACATTCCAAATTCAAATACAACTATTAGAAGTTCATGCCACGTTTATCTATATCTATCCTATTCAGGAAAGAAAGCCACCCTAGCTGTAGAAATGAATGCTCTTTTCAACACAAAGTAAGTGAATGAAGTTCCTTGATTCATATGAGAACAGTGGCCCCCAGTGGGTCAGGACATTTTAAAGCCGTTACTTACATCAAATGAGAGAGCTTGCTCGGTAAATCGCAGGTTATTTATTAAATAAGGGTGCCTGACCTTTCTAGAGAGGTACAGGACGCCCTGGCTCTTATCAGCTGTCTAGAGGCACCACTGGGCCTTGGTCCAGGCTGAAGCAGCACACAGTGGGGCTCGGGGCTGGAAGCAGGTGGCTGGCTCGGGCTGTTGGTGTGGGGACCAGGGAACCTCGGGCCGGGTCCCCGCTGACCAGCAGAGACAGGGTCAGCCAAGCTTGCCAACCTAGAGAATAATACACTATTGAACGTTCTCAGGTGTGGAGAGAGAAAAACAATAGTTCTCCTTGTTTGGTAGACATTTTCTTGCCGCTAGTCCCATTTTTTCCTTAATTTTCCATAAGTTAGTCCAAGTTCCAGTTCTTGCAGGCCTTCGCCTTGATTTTCCTTCCCCAGTAAATGTGGGACATAGTTGGGAAAGGGGTATGTCCCCAAACCTCTGCCACAGTCAGTGTTTGCGCTTACACCTCTGGATCCCAGAGAAAGGCAGATTCTGGAAGAGGCTTTCCCTGCATCCGTAGAGACAGCAGCAAGAGTCGGTACCCAGGAGACCAGCGGGAGTGTCTCCTTTGTAAGATGGTTGGGGGACCTCTTGGTTTTGATGGGCGGCTTACAGTCCATGTCCTCGTGTCACACAGAATGGCGTTTTATCCACCTGTTCAGGAGACCGTCACCCTTATACTGAACCTCTCCAATGATCATTGCACAACTCGAGTTTGCTCCTGCGAGGGTTCCCATCTCCCACCTATGATTTCCTCCAATATTTTGGGAGGTTGGCGGTGTTCCTTTTCCATCGTTTAACTGTCTTCTTGGGAAAGCTCGTTTAAAGAGAACTACTGTTGGTGTTCCCATGCCACCCTTCAGTCTTCTCCAGAATGATGGGAAGGACTTCTGTCTGTGAATCTCACGTGACAACACCCCTCGTTGCCATGAGAAACACAGGACTCCAGTCAGTCAGCTGTTTTTCTCAGATACTTCTATCTTCCTATTCCACTCTGTCTTCCTATCTCCAGTGACTGTCCACCAGAACGTTACAGCTGAAAGCAAGTACATTCTCAGTTCTCCTTTTCTAGTCTCTTCCTTTCCCCCTTCAGACTCTCCAGAATCCAGTCTTCACAGCGGAAAGCCTCAGCAACCACGAAGGGATGCACAGCTGCCGATTCCCATCTGGAATATGTTTACTGTTTGCCTGTTTGTGGAGCACAGTCATGAAAGGGTGGAGGTGGATGAATGCTAAAGAAAACTGTGCACTGCTCTATGAGAAATGACTAGATCTAGCTTCGATTATTTTTTTAAAACATGAGAAATTTTGTTACCTTTTCTTAATGGACTGTGTTTCGAAATGTAATCTTTATTGTTACATGCTCATAAGATGCAAATAATTGCATGTTTGACGTGCAGAAGCTAGGATAAATATATTAAAAGAATGATTGAAAGTTGTAATATTGGAGATTTATGAGACTGTTCTAGATAATATTCTCTAGCAAAACACAATAACCTGTATTTTTTCATCTCAATCTCCTGGATCAGGTCCATTTATAAAATAATAATTCATCCTCCGATTTTCAAAACTTGGACTAGGACTTTAGGACTAAATATGTACTCTGTACACTCAAATTATATTTTTCAAAGATGCATTTGTCATAAAAATGCACTGTTATTTCCTATTTATCTTATAGTTATGAATAGGAAACCACTACTTCACTGTCTAAACAGGCCATCTGCTCAAAGCAGAATGGAAAACCCATTTGGGGAGTAAAATTTGCTAGTTTTGCTAAGCCACTTCATGCTGCAGTGGAGGAAAGGTCTTCGCATACCTTTCTAGCAGAAATGGGGACCTCAGTTTTTTGCGCCCTGGTAACCAGCCTTGTGAATAGCACTTAGTAATCTATTGCTTCCATCTGGAGAAAGCAATGGGAATGAAAATCTGGAATGGAAAACAGTGCAAGGAAGGCATACACTTTAGTTTAAGAATATCCCCCCATCCTTTCCCAAGAAATTATAAGGGTATGAGGGTATAAAGGGAATGCTATCTTCTGTGTTAATTTCAACATCGGCCACAGAAGGAGCTGATCAACTGAGATCATGTCTACTGTATATACTCAGACAGATGTGTCTATACTTAGGTGAATGATAAATGCGCTGTGGCATGGGGGAGGGGCCGTACTCCACCGCATACTGAGGGAGGGGCCTCTGGTTCTAGCCATGCTCCCTTTCCTTGGCTTTGGCCATGTGAGCCCTGATTCCAGGCACACAGGGCATGATAGTCTCTGTGACAAGGTGCCAGACACTTCCTTGGGTTGATAGCAAACGCCTCATTATACATCAGGTTTCACTCCCCCTCCCCCTCGCCCCTCCGGCCTGTCACAGAGAGAGGCAGCCGCCTCACTGTGCAAACTTAACATCTTTCAGATAACCTTCCCGAAAGGGACATTTATTTGCAGGAGTCCAGGCCAAAGAACTAGTAGAACAGAGCCATCTGAAGTTATTAATAATGAATTCAGGGAAACCAGTGAATTTTTTCCTGGCGTAATCAGCATGGATGTTTCACAACAAATCAAAAAATAATTTTCCATTTGAGAAAAAAACGACTATCCTTGTTAAAGCATAAAACCTTGGACTTCACATGCTTCTTCAACAAATATTACTGCTTTAAGGAAATCATAGTAAAAAAGACTCCTTTATATATCCCCAGAAACCTCATCCCCAAGAGTTTCCTGTGTGTGTCATGGTGCTGTGTTTATTTCAGTGACTGGTCAGCATCTCCGGGAGCTATGTTGTTCATTATTACAGGTCCATGTAACAGCTGAGCTAGTATTCAAAGAGTTATGGCTGTGATACTATGAAGTCCTTTTGATAAGATTATATATGCTTAATAACAAAGTTATTTTTCTTATGTGGCTGTCCTGTGTTTTGTCCTGACACCGGTCCTATGGAACATGTTGTCTGTTTACAAGATGAATACAAGGAGATGGAGAGAGGCAATTCTCCTGAGAGCCAGAACCTGCATTCTGGGTAGGCCGCCTCCTGCGGTCTGAGTGTGGTCCCAACATCTGGATCTGAGTCAAGGTCTGGAGACCTGGGTTCCTCTGAATTCTGAGTCTTGGAGGCCCACGTCTCCCAGTCGAGGGTATCCTCTGGGACTCCCGGCTGGGACTTTCAAAACAGGTCCTCTCTGGGGTTTCTAAGGAGCTCACAGACGGAAGGCCTGCTAGGGTTCCACCTCCTTCCTCCCACTGTACCCTGAGCGACTTGGTTTTCAATTGGTTTTGGATTAAAATTCCACGTCATGTTTCCTGTGGAGAGCCAAAAGAAGTTGACAGCTGAAAAATAAAAAGGGGGGTATATAATAAATAGAGTTGGGGAGAGGAAGCCCCCTGAGTTGGTAGCTGAAGTCCCTATGTGAAGATGAGAAGGGTGTTTTCCTCAGCGGGTCCCTGCAGGAGGCAGTTATG
This sequence comes from Macroglossus sobrinus, assembly GCA_004027375.1. Taxonomy (NCBI): domain Eukaryota; kingdom Metazoa; phylum Chordata; class Mammalia; order Chiroptera; family Pteropodidae; genus Macroglossus; species Macroglossus sobrinus. The sequence goes on from PVKZ01003593.1 coordinate 26,611, forward strand.
TAATATAATGAGGGAGGATACTACTCAGGGCTTTTAAGCACCCTTCAGGGTGCCGTTAGCATCCTGAGGGGCACCTTTATTTATACATCACTTTCTCTGAGAAATATTTATCAAACGCTTGTTGAAAGCTGTGCAGACACAATGGGGAGCAGAAATGTCATAATCTCCATCCTCCTGGGACTTCCTGGCAAAATAGACAAGCATCCTTCCAGGCAAAACAAATGAATCACATAAATATGCAATTACAAGCCGATAAGTGCTACGAAGGAGAAGCACCGCGAGAGCCAAGGGCAGCCAGAGCCAGCAGGGCCCGCCCTTGGCTCCTGGAGTGTGCCTTCCCCACTCACAGACGCAGCACCCAACAGCATCCACACCACAGCCACACCACCCTCGGCCCTCCGGGGGAAGGGCCTCCTGGATGCTCGGGGTGGAACAGCCGCCGATGGAGATCTGGGAGACCATATATAATCTCTCCAGGCTTCCTCATTTAAAGAACAGCTTGATGCACCAAAAGCTGGGTGAACGCTTCTCACCACCTCTGTGCATCCCATTTGTGTGGTCAGCTGGTCACCTCGTGCGCTCAGATCTGGATTCCCAGCAGAGTCTGAGGCTGGTTTTCTTCCTAACCAGGATGCTAAAGTTTTGACAAAAGCTTGCTGTGCTTTAGAAACACCCCCAGCTCCGTGCGCCAGTTGTCACCACTTGCTCAGGTCCATACAAGGTTATAGGTGGGAATCTGCACTCAGCCTCTGTGGGGGCCACAAGGAAACCCATGAGGGTTTTGTGGGAGCAGCTGTGGTTGAGCTGCAAGTTTCGGGTGTATCTACTTCCTTGGGCTGCCATAGCAAAGTGCCACATCCGGGATGCTTAAACCACAGAAATGTATTTTCTTACAGTTCTGGAAGCTGCAAATCCAGGAGGGGTCGGCAGGGTTCATACTTTATGGAGGCCCTGAGGGAGAAACCACCCCACGCCTCTCTCCAGTTTCTGGCGATTGTCGGCAACTCTTGGTGTTACTTGCCTCTGACATAACATGCTGTTCTGCCTTCATGTCCCTGTCTTCACATGCTGTTCGTGCGGTGGGTCCTGGGTCTCTGTTTTCTCTTCTTGTAAAGACATTAATTATTGCATAAAAGCCCATCTTAATCCAGTATGACTTCAATTTAATTATATCTGCAAAAACCCTGTTTCCAAAGACAGTCACATCCTGAGGGGCCAAGGGGCTATGAATTTGGAGGTGGTGGACCCTATTCAACCCTGTATAAGAAGGAAATTTTCTGCCTGGCCATTAACTCTTATCGCTCTGCCTATTTCCTTCAGTAGGATTTTCCCAGTCTGAGATTCCTACACACTTCATTCAGTAAAAATGGATGGAGGGCCAAGGATAGAGTAGAGATGGCACAAAGTCCCTGTTCTCATGAAGTATGCCTTCTGGTCCACAAAGACAAACGGAATTATATGTGTCAGTCAGCATTCTCCAGAGAAACAGGACATGCACAGGATGTGTATGTGTGGATAGGTAGGTAGAGATGTGTGTGTGTTTATCTGACTGTCTACAGGGGGAGAGAGATGTATTTTAAGAATTGGCTTATGGGCCTGTCGAGATGGGAAGATGGGAAGGCAGAAATGACACGCCCCGTTGACACAGCTGAACTTGATTCGCCTCCTGTTCTGCGTGCTGTGGTCTCTTCACCTGCGTCCCCAGGCAATTCAGAGACGCGATGCTCATTCCTTGCTGGCAAGGTGACAACTTACGGTTTAGGTCCTCACTTCTCGCTCCGTCTGTTTTCTGTGGCATTTTTTCCACTTACGTCTCTCATGTCACTGCCAGCCACGCTGAGAATGGGAGCTGTGGGGAAATGATTAAACCAGAAGGGAAGCCGTATCTATGGAGTGGTGTTTTGCTTTCTAAATAGTTTTTATGATATACGAGGATGGAACTGTTTCCAAAGTCAAGTTCTGTTAGTTCTGGGGTTTTTAGCCATAATCCATGGGATTTCTTGGCTCTCTCTGCCTTTCCTGCCTCCCTCACAGAAACTCAGTAACGTGTTGGATCTGCCCTGAGTCAGCTCGGGGACAGCTGTCAACCTTTCTACCCCCAGCCTTCTGGAGATAATACACAGCCTCTCGCTAGGCTGCCATCACTCCGTATGATTTAAAGTCCACGTGATGTGGACTACTTCTCCCCTGTACCGACCGGGTTGTTGATTTACGGTTCAGTAAAAGTCTCAGCCAAAATCAGAGGAACATGGAGATGCCTGTAGAGAGCCATATGCCGGTAATTTGCCTCAAAAAAAAAAAATTCTGGAAAAGCGAAAGGTACCACACAAATTGAACTAGGCTCCGATTATTCAGAAAGGACATGACAGCTGGAAAACATTTCAAAAAGACGTCCCTGCAAAGCAGGCTTCCGGGGACAGCAGCCAAGTCCATTTTTCTTTTCTAGTTCATTCTATGGCAACGCTGGCAACCGAGATCCAGTGCCACCCGCCAGATGGACACGAGGTGGGATGGAAGCTTCTGGATGGAAATGGTTTGGTTTGGGTGTTCCAAAAAAAGAAAAGTTGGTCTTTCCAGCTATACGGCACCTTTCTACCAAGGTTACAATCCAGAGTCACAGAAAGGGCACTTTCTCTTAGTCTTTGCTGAGTCGTCAACACCCACTTCATCGCACTGAGTCTTTTTCTGCTCGGTTCCCTGATTACTGGACTTGAAGTTCCACTCGGTGGCCTGTCTATGGTCCAATGGGACGGAGGGCTGGTGCCCGTGTCGCTGAGAAGTACCTAGGCAGCTCACAGGCATCCCTTCCTTGGGCAAATCAGCTTTTCTGTTTGTTTTTTCTTTTTTCTTTGTTTTGTTGTTGTTGTTGTTGTTGTTGTTGTTGCCTTTTTCTTGATTCCAAACATCCCCAGCGAAACCAAAGAATCTGGTTATTGTTCTCAGGGGACAGTTGCCTCCTCTCCATCACTCAGGGGTAAGGGGTGGGGAGAGGAATCCCATCCACACAGAGGGGCCTCAGAGACAGGAAGAACCACCTTCTGAAGGAATGAGGAATCTGCAGCTGACAACCCAACATACCAAGCTCCCCCCACCAACTATGAGTGGGCCTCAAGTCTGGAATTCGCACCACTAACCTTCCTTCTTAGGGACCATTCACTTGGGCTACAGCTCCTGGTTATGAGAATGGTAATTTATTAACCAGCAGGCTCGTGGAGAAGCTAGTCACCTGACTTGGAGACCAAACAGAAAGCAATTCTGCAGAAATTAGATATAATGAGGAGAAATAAACAGCTAACCTCAGAGCTATATCCAGGCATGGCTAGTTCCCAGGGAAGGAGGGTAGGTTATAAGAGATGCCAAGACAACTTATAGCTTTGTTGTCTCAAATGTACCTTTTCTTCTAGTTCAATGAATATTCTCTCCACTAACCATTTTATATTGGGGAGTTTCTGAGTCACTTGCATTACTAGCTGGGTGACACTCATGCCATACTAGCAGAATGTAAAGGAATGGATTCGTTCTCACGTGAAACCATTTGGATGAAAGCTGTGTCCAGGTAGGAGCTGTGCCAGGGGCTTCTTTATCTCCCACTACATGCTGTCTTCAAAAATAAAGTCCTTATTTTCTCCTGAATGGAATATGGAGACTTTATCAGTAGATATTTTACCATTCTCCTACCCTTAGTCATAAACTTCTTGAAGTCCAGATTTTAACTTAATCATCTGCATAACTTCTGAGGGCCTTAGGATAATACTTAGTGCACAATAAACATTCAGGAAAGTTCTGCAGGAAGCAACCAATTGCTAAGGAGACAGCTACTAGTGGCTTCCAAATACTTCATTCACTTATTTAACAAGTATGTGTTGACTACCCCTCTGTGACATACACTGTGGTGAGCCCTGGAAATACAGGAGATATCAAGACCAGCCCTGGTCCCCATGTGTATTGATTACAGTCAAGTGAATGAAGTCACAGGCCTGTGTCAATATATACTGAAGGCCCATCACTTTTAAAATATTTCTATGTACAGAATTTCCCCCCAAGGATCTTTATTTAACAATTTAAAACTGGATTCTTCATCCTGAATAACACCACCGGCTATGACCTTACACACTGGTCACACTGTGTCAATGAGACAAGGCCTCTACCCTACTCCTCCTGCTGCCTCTTCTGCACCAGGTATGTATCTACAGGTGGGTTCAGCAAGCTGCCAGGCCTGCCCAGTTACTTTTATTTCTGCATGGAGATCATCTTGTTTGATCTTTGAAATCAGCAAGGATCCAATCGCAAACGAACACAAGCGCCCAAAAAGCTGTGGATCTGAAAACTTAAATGAGTTCCTTCATCTTTGTGAGGTACGGCATCCTGTCGCGGTTAGCACTCAGAACTCTGCACTCTGTTTTCAGACGAAGAGAGACGTCTCTGCTGTAATCCTGCTGGTGTTTCACAGCTGACGTTGCCTCGGGGATGCGTGTGAGGAAATCCAGGCATAGGCGACGATTTCCTTCCAATGCCAGGGGCTGTGAGAAATGAAAGACGTGCATGGCAAACCAGATGAGGTTATTATTCGGTTTCAAAGCGGGAGGGAGGAAAACATGCTCGTGTGGATTTGCCTGCACAGATTCACAATTCTTGGACCGCAGGCCCGTAACTGAGATGATGCTATTGGCATAAGGGATGTCCAAATATCTCCATAATTATTCTTGATTGAGATGACTCACTTTGGGGAAAGTGCATGGAGGGGTGGGAAGGATAAAAGCAGGATTATTTATTTGACTAGATTTATCTAATTTTGATTTGTGAGTTTGTGAAGGTCAGTCCGTGGCACCATTAAAACATTATATATGAATTTATTATCTAAATAATCTTTTAAAAATAATTATTTAAAATATTATGTTGCCTGTTATATAGCTTTAAAATCATCCCATGGGGTAGCGAGAATGGGTGGGGATAGAGATAAAACCAGATTGTCCATATGTTGATAATTGTGAAAGCTGGGTGGTAAGTACATTATAATCCTACTTTTGTGTATGTTTGAAAATGAAAATGTAACAAAAGGCCTTTCAAAACTGCATGAAGATTTAGTAGCTTTAAAAAAAATCACTTGTCTACATCCATGCTACCCTGAACAAGCCCAATCCAATCTGATCTCAGAAGCTAAGCAGGGTCAGGCCTGGTTAGTACTTGGATGGGAGACCACTTAGGAAGTCCAGGTGCTGCAGGCATAAAAATAAATAAATAAATAAATAAATAAATAAATAAATAAATAATAAAGGGTTATAAGCTGAAAAGTTCCTTGCAATCTGTGAGGTCAACCAAGGGTTGCCTCACCTAACCAAAAAAAAAAAAAAAAAAAACTTGCTGATTATGGACAAAAGCATTGTCTAGCCTCAGGCAGAGGTCAAAGGCCGGTGTCCGCCTGGACTGCAGGCATCTGCCCCTTACGGGGAAGTTCTGAGTCCTCTTTCTTCCCAGAGCTGTCCCCATTTGACAGAACTGGCTCTGTCCCAGAGAAATCCAAGCCATACGCTTTGGAGGAAATGAAATCCCATCCCTGTTTTTTATTCTGTTTTGCTTCCTTACGTAATAGGACCGATATTTGTAGAAGAAGCTGAGTTGTACACCCTTCACTGCTGTTATTTGAGCAGGGTTTTTCCTCCAAACATTCCCCGTGGGCTAATTTATCTGGGATTTGTCACAGTCATTTCCTGACCATCCCCATGGCCACAGGCGAAAGCACTAGGATTGGGTTTCATCTCTAGTGAAGAAATTTTCAAGCCTCAACAAGCTAAACATCTTTACACAGAATTTGCTTTGGCCCTCTTGCCACACTACCAAGCTCCATAGATTTGTACCAGCTTCACTCCACTCCCTTTGGCACTGGACGAAAGGGACATGAGTGGAGTGGGACTCTGGATCTCACAAGGAAAAAAATTCCAAAGGTTTTCTATTATTTTCTGTCCCATTGGCCAACTCAGTAAGTTCTAATCCTAAACGAATTAGAACTTCAGTTTTCTGTAAACAAACATCCACAGTGGTCAAATGTTATCTCTGTTGTTGGTGACCCAGAAATTCTTTCTCTTTCTGGTAACAAAATCTGCTTTCCTTTGGTGAGCCCATTTGATAAGGTTGGAGTATGGCTGACCCCACTTCCACCACGGAGGGAGACACGTATGTGACCCAGACCTGTCTACATGGTATCTCTGATGCCAAGCAGTACCTAGGACACAGTAGGTGAGCAGTAAATGAATAGATAGATGAGACTTTCAGTTATTAGTGAAGAAATCTTTCAGTTATTAGTAAAGAAATCTTTCAGTTATTAGTGAAGAAATCTTGGCTATTGTGATTGCTCCTTTAGTGAGTGTGCATCTTGGCAGTTCTCAAACTTTTCGATCGCAGAACCCTTTCATACTTTTAAATACTGGTAGGGACACCAGAGAGCTACCAATGCAAGTCATCTTTTCTGCAACACGAAGAAAGCCTACCTGAGAATGAAGTCAAGATGAAGAAAAACAGAACCAAAGTGACATGATCTAAACATCTGGGACATGCACAAAGTGAGATCCATCCCAGAATTTTTCAGTTAATGTGAGTCACTAATTTTCCTTGTTGCCTAAAATAGTCGAAGCTGGATTCTGTTGGAATTGTGGTTTCTGCAGAATAACCCGGGCTGTGTAGTCATGATTCCTCACTGCGCTCATCCTCACGGGTTCGAGTGGCCGTTAGCGATGGGTCTGCACGGCTATTGAATGTACAGGGAAGTAGTCTCTGGAACTTCTGAGTCAACTGCCATCAGAAGTTTGAGAAACTTGTGAGATGTCATATGTGTGAGGCATAAGGGTCCAGGAAAAAAAAAAAAACGCTTTGAGTAGTGGTTAGACTCTACCCCCAGAGATATTTTAAGAATGTACAGGCTCAGGGGCAGAGTGGTGATACTAAGCTATGCGAAAGTTTACAAGGTCTGAGGTCTCACGTGATTCACTCTTAGCTATAAAAACGGAGTTGTGGTTCTTAGATTGTTCTATGTCACAAAAGACTTTGTAGTAATGATCTTGATCATTTGTAAGATTTGAAAAAGCTCCATACCAACAATTTAGGTAAATTAATCTAGACTCCATATAGAATCCCTAAAATAAAAAGAGAAAAAAAGAAAGTTTTCAAGGACTCAGCGTTAAGGGTTGGTTTTGGATGTAAGGCACAAAGATAGATGCTTTGGAGCAGGACTGCCTAAGCCCCCTAGAACGCAGTTGACGGTGACTGGAATCCATCTGAAATTCATAATTACGTCTATGACTCAGTAAAGACAGCTTTGCCTTCATGTTCCAACAGAAAGAACCACAGCAATGAGCTCTTTCTCCAGAGAATCCCAGAATGACTCTTGAAGCCTCAGAAGTCTCCAAAGTGAGCAGCATGGACTAAAATAAGCAATTCTGAATTTCTTCACTACCCAAAAGACCCACGTGACTTCTTGCAGTTGGTAAATCTAATTAGAAGTGAGAAAAACAGAGAAGTAAATCTATCAGCAGGACTGGCCCCAAATCTCAGGCCAGAGATTCCAGGTGAACCTGGGAAGCCAGAAATGATGTAGCTATGACTGACAACTCTTAAAATTGGAACTCTGAGGCAGAGGCTGCTAATTATCCCTAACTTTCTCCCTTAGTAATAAAACTGGTTTTTAGCTGGGCTCATGTCCATCCAAAAAAAAATAAAAACTACATTTCCCAGACTCCTTTGCAAATAGAAATATCATGTGACTAGGTACTAGACAATGAAGATAAGCAAAACTTCATGTTTAACTTCCAGAACATGTCCTTAAACACAGGGAACATGCTCTTTTCCTCCTTTCTGCTGGCTGTAATTTAGACGTAACGTTGAGAACTTAAGCGACCATTTTATACCGTGAATTAGACCATTGAGAAGGGGGGAGCAGAAAGAAAACAGAGCCACAGTGTGATCATACACCTATTCCACTAAGCCTTGATTGCCCGTTGTGAGAGAAAAATGAACTTCCATCTCTTGTAACCACTGAAATTACTGATATCTTTTAGTTTTTTGTAATAGGTGGTCAAACTTAATCTGATCTGATAAAACTCTCAAAAGATAAGTTCTTTGCAAATGAAAATTAGCATGCCACTTAACTGTATGAACCTGGGCATAGTAAGTCAACTTGCCTCAGTTTCCCCATCTGTGGAATGGGGATAACAATGTTTTCTTTATTCATATGGGTCTCTCTGTACCATAAATGCCTTGAAGAACTCAACATGTGAACTGTAGGAGTAAAATATATGTCTGTTTCCCTTCCTTCCTGTCTCCCTCTTCCCTTCTCAAGCAGTTTCTGCATTTCCTAGATGACTCGGCAGATGGAGCAGTTGAACTGCACCGTGAGCCTCAGCGCAGCTGGCCCGAGTCCCTTCTGCACAAAGCAGCTGCCCCGTGCTGCTTTCACTGGGGACAAACCTACATTCTTTCTCAGATGTTCGGATGTTCGTCAGACGAGGGTAACGGTCCCGGCAGGAGGCAGCAACAGCAGTGTCACAATGTAGTCTGACACCGAGCCACCCAGAGGCTCCCATAGATGTAAAGTCAGTTTTCCATGCCTTTGGCAGTCAAACTAATCATCTACTGCTTTTCTGCAGGCTCTTGAGCAAGCTTCAGAGGACTTATTTTTTTAGGGGCCAACTTCTTACCAATTAATATTCTGTCTGGAAGGAAGACTCTGTTAATTACCTGGTGATTTTGTTTAGCTTTTGGAACCAAGGAGAATATGTTGGCTCCCCATTTTCTGGTCTGCTTGAGTGAAGGGGGGTTGAAGTGCTAAGTTGGATATGAACTAGCATAGGATACTCAGAGGGAGCTTTTCATATGGGGTCACCTTTCCCATCCTTGTCCTCAGAAGTTTATGAACTTGAATCCAGCACCTAACTTCCTCGAATCCAACAAACATTGCCTGGTCTGCCCTACTTCAAGAAGCTGCGAAAGCACTGGCCCTACGTAAGGAGTGGGGGATCGAGTTCGGAACACCCGTGTTAGAGCAGCTTGCCAGGGCAGAGCCCCCAACAGTAGTGACTCAGAGCACCATTTCCATATTATCCCAGCACAGCAGAATTGCTGGGGGCCGTAAGTTCAATGAGAACAGTACTTTTCCACCCTATTAGACTCACTGTCCCCTTATATAACCAATATTGTGCAAATCTCCCCCGTAGTATCCTAAAATAAAATGCACAGATACATCTTATCTACACAGGTAATATTTTAATCACTCTAATGTCCCAACACTAACATAAAGAACAAATAAAAGTAAAGTAATTCTAATAAATTAATATGTTTTTCAATATGTTAATTCTGAGACAAAATTACAGGCGGAAGACAGAAGGAAGTAGTCCAATGGTCATGCTTGCTCATAGACTCACCCAAATGTGACAGCCACCAATACAGAGTGTTGGTAACTCAAATACCATGAAGCTGCATTGCACTGGTGAATAACTCTATGTAAAGCTCCAACCAAATGTAAATATAATCTTTCCTTAATTTAAATAGAATAATTGTAGATTGAAGCCATAAAAGATAAACTATGTTTATATGGAAAACAGAGGCTCTAGGCTCTTTGTTACTTGTGACAGCAATCCCTCCTTCACACACACACACACACACACACACACACACACACACACACATCATTCATTATTTCTAAAACAACCCCTAGGAGGCAGTATTTCCACTGTTGAGAACCATCCTTGTGGAAGGCCAGGGGGTTCCCCAAAGCACAGGGAGAGCATTTAGCTGCCTTCCAGAACTCTTCGGAAGCATCAGGTTCTCCAGGTAATTACCTAACACCTCTCTTAACTGCAGAAGCCTGGACTTTTGCACACCTGATGCCAAATTTGATTACAAAGCAGAGTGGAGACCTATCACAGGTGGCTCTGTGCTAGGTTCTGTATGATGATGCAGCTGTTATCTCAGACCTCAGATGGAACAGCACCGCAGCCCACCATAGTCAGCCTGGGAAGTGCAAGTGAAAAGGAGGCCCATTTCCTGAGCTGCCTTCCACCCCACTCCACCTCGCCAGGCTTTGGAGGAAAGGCCTGGAAGCCAGGCCCACAGCAGATCCCCACAGCACAGGGCTGGCAGAACCCTGCACCCGCCTCTGTGATTGCCTGGCAGTCTGGGGTGTCGAGAGACGCCTGCTTTGAGCTCTAGTTAACTGAAAGTTCTGGTTACTTGACAGTTAATTCACAATTCTGTTTGTTTCAATCCTTGTAACACTTTTTTAAAAATTCATGAAATTACCTTTTCACCAAAACAACAATGGTTTAGTGAGTAGTCAGCATTTCTTTTTATTTCCTCTCTGTCGCAATTTCTCATCATGGGATTATGTTATTTCATATCAGGTTATTTCGTATCAGGTAAACATACAGGTCCAGTTTCCTGGCTTAATGAACAGTAGATGCTAGAGCATGGAGCTTCTGTTTACGTGAGAATGCTGCGATTAGAGGGCCTCTTTCTGAGCAGGTCTCACCACGGGTGGTGCCAATGGAGACATCAAAGATTGTGTTTACTGTGGTTTCTGATCTCAGGAAATCTGGAAGACCGATATTTTTGCTTTAATTGTTATGAATTTTTCTACTACAATAATTTTTTTTTACAATAAATGTAGTGTGTGCTGTGTCCTTTGGAGGTCTTCTGAGAACCAGATACAAAGATGGATTTCAATGTACTTGTATTCTATGAGAGGAAAGGCCTGAGAGAAGAAATGGGCAAGAAGCCAAGGCTGGCTGAGTTAAGTCAGGCCGTAAGGCAAGTTTCATTCCGAGTACTTGTTGGCATAATTCTTTAGCTAATTGAATGTTGACTATATCTATGAACACATGAGTATCTGAAAAAAGAAGACAAAATTGAACACTTTGAAGACACTTGGTAAAAACAAATACATAGTCACTAGAACATATTTTGATCAAATCAGATATAGGTAAAAGTACTATAAAAGTTTAGGGGCAATTTACTACTATTGAGTAGAATTCTACACTTTTATTGTGTTGCAGTGTCTCTGAAGTTTAAAGAAACCAAAACTGGAAATCATTGCCAACGCATTAAGGATGTGATCTGTGCAAAAGGAATGATAAAGGTTCTAATCAATAGATCCTATAGAAAGAAAAGAGGATGGGCTTCTATCACAAGATTGGTGTGAGTATACATGTCTATGCTTAAGCTGAATGAAACTATTTACTTTTTCTAACACCTGTAATTTGATGGTCTTTCTCAATTAGCCAATCAACTACTCCTGACTATGGGAGATTTCTACATTTATTAAACACAGTATAATTGCACTGACCACTAATTTTTACATGTGAGATAATAACAAAAAAAAAAAAAAAAAGGTGTTCCTGGGATGGAAAGAGTATGTGAAGGTCAATTTAGGGTCATGGTTAGGTCCTTTTCATCCATAAATAGCTGTTAAGAGTGGTTTTAAAACTTTGCCAAAACCACAGCTGGCCTCCTTCAATTTCACATCTATATTTTGCAAAGCTATGTATATTATATGGCATAAATTTCTAGATCCCCCAAAGGACAGAGATCAGCCTAAGAGTTTTTATACTGGGGAATATCCGGCTATCATTTACATTACTCTCTGCTGAAGGAAACATTCGTCTTAAAAATATAACTCGTCAAAGGCCTACCTTCAACCCCACGCTACTTAATTTGGTTAATTCATTCACGTGGAACTGTCAGGAAACCCTTAACTGTTCGCTGACCCTCCTCACAGGTAATATGGGGAGAGCACGTGGTCTGGAAGCCTCACCGATCTAAGCTCCACAGTCTCTCCCTGTCCACACACACACACACACACACACACACACACACACACACACACACACAGATGGCATGAACTGGGCAGGCCCTTTTGCCTGCCCGTGGCTCCCGTTCCTAACTCCAATAATGCTCGTAATGGTTACTGCGAGGTCTTCTCATGGGCCTCACAGAAGACAGGCCATTAAGGTTCCTGGGCTGGACCAGGCTCCAGGAGTGGACACTCCTCCTAGCTAGTTGCATCCTCTGTGCACTGCAAAGCTCTATTCTGGAGGAACCTTGGTCATTGTCCCTTTTGTAGACAGACCTCTGTTCCCAACACCTGTCATGCAAACGCCATATTCGATCAACCCTTCAGTGACACGCACATTATTTCTCACTGTAACAGCTACAAAATCGTGTGTGTCTTACAAATCAAAGGTGTTTTATAATTGTAGGCAACTAGATGACAATCTTCATGCCTTTGTCATCACCTTTTCAGCTGCCAGCTTACCTGCGGCTGTCCCTATTATCATCACTCCCATTGAGTTACATGCATTCTTGGTATTCACAGGCCCTTTAAGATGACTTCAAAAAAATTCCACTCTGACTTGGCACTGAAACAAAAAATTATTGCGTCCACAAAAAAGCACAGAACTGGAAGAGCTGGGCATGAATTTGCTATTAATAAAGCAAATATTCCTCAATGGTACTATGATTATAATTCTGTATTTTCTTGCAAGTCACTTTAAAAGATCTCAGAATTAGATATAGAGAAGTAAAGTTCTGTCACCTTTTCTTTACAGAGATACATGCAAAAGGATTGCTTACCAAGGTCCACTAAATTCAGCAGAAGGCAGAAGAAAGGGCCAAATCCCTCAGAATGGATGAAAGAAACGTCAAAGCAATAAGAGGCCAGTGACATCAATTCATGCATTGCAAAGGACTACTGTTAAGATGATGTCAGGGTTTTAATGAGTGGTGGTTTTTCTTTTTTTAGTGAAACAAGTTAAAGGCAGGTCTTATAATGTAAAGCATCTTAGAATCTTAAAACATCTTAAAGAAAATAAACGCATCAGCATGATGTGAGTGTTCTGAAGTCACACCAACACCCAAAGATCACGTGAGGGGCAGAGCTGTAAATCACGCTGTCCCAGAAGGCATGCGGGGTAGACAAGTCCCTCTGCCTTCCGTCCCAATGGCTTTTCTTGTCATGAATTCTCTTCTTTGCAAGATCAGCTACTCTTCCTGCTCTGAGACACCCTTTTGTCCTTGTAATAGCCGACCCTACCTTTTTTACTCTCTTCGTTGGTTGGGTTCTGCCTCTTACATGCCGACTTGCTAAGGCACATGACTGCTACATGCATATCCTCAGCCATTAGTCTGCTTCTTCAATTCGGAGTCAGACTGTTTCCCAAGATGTGATCATGAGCTTGACGGACTCACTCACACCCTCTTGTCCAGACTTCAAACAGCCCAAAATCTGCCAGCGCTGGTCAGGAGGGTGCCGAGGATCTTCTGAGTGAGGGATCCCCACGCACACTCCAGCAGCTACCCACACCTTCTCCATTGCCTGGCTTGGGGTAAGATACTTACACTTAGCATTTAAATAACCTTTTAATAGAAGGCAAGGACAATAAGTTATCTGATGTGACTGACTGCGAAGCGGTCTACTTAGATAAATATTCTGATTATTCTGATAAATAATACACGTTCCATAGACAGATAAAGGAAAAATACAAAGAATGACACAGAACACTTTATTTTGAGCACAATTAAACATTGCAGGATGTTACTATTCTTTGTTCTAAATACTTCACCATATGCAATAAAAACTCCAGGTTTAATAAAGAGCCCTGATTCATAGAATGCCAGATAACCAACATTTTGTATCTGGGTTTTGGAAGAAATTTCTGAGAGCTTCATTGTATATATTCAGTGTGCCCTGCATTGGTTTCAAGCTTTATCTGTTCTGAAAATGATGTGAGGCCAGAGGTCATTTCCCTTAACCTGTTCTCCATGGAGCTGGACAAGGTCCAAACACCCACATGCTTCCTCTTCTCTGAAGCCTGTTACCATCTTCCGGGGTGCAGGCTGGAGGCAGAATCTTCGTTTCCAAGGAGTGAGCCCTGGATGCCAAAAGCTTGTCTACAGCAGAGTTCAGCCAAGCTCTGAGTGCTGGGGGCTCAAGTCGCTACCCTGTCTTATTATTGGCCACTGGCTTCCAAAGGCCAGGAGCAAACAGGGCAAAGATTGGGACCGAGGGCTCATTCCCAAACACTGCTTACGATGCCAGGGACTGGGATGTCTGACCCTTGGAGGAGGGAAAGGATGTGGCTGAGGGCAGCGCTGGGGCACGTTAATGCCCACATGCAGAGTGGATGTTTGAGAAGTAAACCATCCATAACGCGAGGCATTCTCAACAGGCTGTGAGTGTGGCAGACATTTCCTCTGGGCTGCAGAGGTCTGCATTTGCTGGGCATCATGGGCGAGTGGGTGATGGGGGTTGGAGCCAAGGAGGGTAACGGGGCTCCTCGGTGCCCTGGAGGGTTTTCAAGTGAATAAAATCCGTCCCCACGCAATCTGATGGCTGACTAGGACAAACGACAAAACCAGAGAGAGGTTCCAGCCCATTCTCTTTTTAAATGAAGTTGAGAGGCTGGGGCAGGGGGGGTTCCTGTCAGAAAGTTTCACAGTGCATGTGTAATAAATTATGAATCCCACTTTGGAACCAAACTAAACGGTTCGAACATACCGTGCTCTGAAGCTGGGATAACAGGCCATCGGTGCTGCCTTCGATCACCTTCCGAGCTCAGCCACCTACCTCGTGTGGGAGAGACTAATGGCCCCTCTGGTCTTTGTGGCCCTGGCTCACCCCTTGAGAATCTCCTTTTTTTCTCTTTCCTTCTGTCCTTCTTTTATGTACATTTAGTTCCCACAGGCTTCTTTTAGCAATATTTCAATTGGTTGCTGCTGACCTATACTTGAATCCAAATATTTGCCCTATTCAGTGTGAATTGTGCATTCAGCCAAATGCTTGATTATGTCCGTGCTCTTTTGAGCAAACTGAATGAGCTACTTGACTAGGTAATGCCGATATAGTCCGGTCATTAGTAGCGTTTGTTAGAACTGACCAGATGAAACAAGGAGGGGAAGAGAAGAAGGGGTTTGTGTTCAGCTTTCCTTCCAGTGCAGCCATGGTGAAGAAAATGAAATTGTGCACTTTCCAAGGCATAATTATAAACTGTCTCCCCGTTCTTCAAAACAGACCTTTAGTCTGCTATGAATCAAATGGACCAGCAATTAAAGGAGATGGTCCCCATGAAGGCTCACAGTTTTAGTTACTCATTAGAAAATTATGCCTTGTAAAATGAAAATGGTGTTTTTTAAGTGATGGCTAGCCCTCTTATTTACTTATTAATTGTCCTCAATGTAACATCACTCTCTACACTGCCATACAATTATGGCATTTTCCTCTGTATACAAAATAGCCTTTTATGAACATCAAATGTCCCAGGGCTGCACGGTTTATAACTATAATATGCCAAACCATAACTCATACCGTTATGTATTGACCTACAAGGTGCCCAGGACTGACTTATGTTGTGGAAACACTTCATGTGGAATAAGATTTAGGATTCTTGGCTCTGACCCAAGGGAGGAAAGCAATGCAGGTCCAGGAGGATTTTGCCAGAAACCAGGGTGGTTTTGAAATGGACATGAATTTGGCCAGTGGCCCAGAGCAGGAAATAGTAATAAGAATGTACCTGTGTGTTTGCACTTGGCTCGTTGGAGAAGGCAGACCTGTAAATGGTACAGAAAAGATAGGAATAAATATACTTGGGACAAGATACAAAGTGATTTGGTCATTATGGACCAGAACAAAATATGAGTAAAAGGACTCCTGCCCTCTGGGAGCTTCTAGTCTGTAAGAGGAGCTCATTCGTGGATACAAATAAATGGTATCCAAGGCAGACTTCACTTAAAGAAGCAACAAGGTGCCATGGGTAGTCGGAGCATCCAAGTGCACTGGGCATGCCTAACCTATGTTTTTGTTTAAATAGCCTTTACAAAATTCTTTAAGCGTCTCCCACATAGCTCTTTGATTGCAGGCAGATTTGCTGCCTGGCTTCTGTTTCTATGACACTGATTGCAGTGCCCGGTTGCATTAAACAGGAGGGGGAGGGGGAAAATGGATATCTATTAAGCACTTACTGTGAACCGCCACTGAACGAGATACTTTCAACTTTGTTTCCCATTTATTGATAGAGAAGATTTTCACTTCTTTGTCCGTCAATGCTATAAACATATAACTTCTCCTATAACTTTTTTTAGAGTGGACATGTTATCTTCATTTCGACAAAGATAAAAATGGCTTCCTGTTAGTGAGAAGGTCACCTTGACATCTGGTGTTTCTCTGGGGTCAAGAACACCACAGAGTAAAGGCAAGACATTGAAGTCGCCTGTACATTTGGTTTTGATTTGGGGGTAGAAGAAAGGGGAGAATGTCAGAGGAGTGCCTCAGAAATATATTTTTTCTAATAAATATCTAGCAATGATCAGACTGTTATTGCTTAAAGATATTGTGGGGGGAGGATTATATAAACAAAAAATAAGTATTGCTCTACCAAGAGCATATTAACATGATTCATATCATAAATCACTGTATTCCTAATTATCACAATGACATAAGAGTAAGGTCCATTGCTTATGACAAGGTTAGATAGTCGATTCTAAATATATTTGTAGCATACTTGGTTTCCTAGGGCTGCCAAAACAATGTACCACAAATTGGCTGGCTTAGAAAAGAGAAACTTATTATCTCACAATCCTAGAGTCCGCAAATTCAAAATCAAGGTTTGGGCAGGGCCATGCTCCCTCAGAAGGCTCTGGGAAAGACTCAGTTCCAGGATCTTTCCTAGATCCTGGCTATTTGCCAGCAATCTTTGGTGCTTGTAGATGCATCTCTCCCATTTTTCTGTGGTGTTCTTCCTGTGTCTTTCCATCATCTCTCCTCCCTGTGGGTCTGTCTCTGTGTCCAAATTTCCCCTTTTTATAAGGACACTAGTCACATTGGATTAAGGTTCGCACTCTTCCAGTGTGACCTCTTCTTAACTAATCATATCTGCAATGACACTATTTCCAAATAAGATACTGAGGGTTAGGACTTCAATATATCTTTTTTGGCGGGGAGGGGAAACACAGACAACCCATGCTCAGCACCTGTTTTCCAATTACCTTAAAGCAATTTGGAATCTTATGGGGAATACTTTATGACAATATAATATAATATAATGTAATATGACATGATATGATATGACATGACATGACATGACATGACATGACATGACATGACATAACATAACATAACATAACATAACATAACATAACATAATATAATATAATATAATATAATATAATATAATATAATATAATATAAAAGTTTCTAATTCTAGAACTAAACCACAGGGGTGTAATAATGTATTGATATTAGTGATACGACAACAGAAGATTCTAAATTAAGAGGCTGTGCGTAACAAGAATCTTCAAAAATCCTTCTCTTTGAGTATCAGAAGCCCAAAGCCATGTATAAAAAATGCACTATTGGAGTAAGGGAAAGGGGGCAGGGTTTCTGGATGTGCCCCTTGCATATAATGCTACATTTACTGAGGTGTTGTCCCCATCACTGTGTCAGACACATGAGAAAGACAGGAAGGCTCACAATCCAAGCCAGTTGAGGTTCTAACCTTTTTCAATCTTTCCCCCCTACACACACACACACACACACACACACACACACACACATATGCACATGCACACAC
Source organism: Macroglossus sobrinus (assembly GCA_004027375.1). Classification (NCBI taxonomy): domain Eukaryota; kingdom Metazoa; phylum Chordata; class Mammalia; order Chiroptera; family Pteropodidae; genus Macroglossus; species Macroglossus sobrinus. Next base: position 44,217 of record PVKZ01003593.1, read on the forward strand.
ACACATGCAACACACACAAAATGACCATAACTAAGGAAGGAGCAGGACACTCTCCTGATTTAAGTAAAGGAATTCAGCAGCCAACATGGAAGTTAATGTAGAAGATCCGATGTTCCCCAATTGTTCCCAAACCTGAGTGTTTTTCATGTTTTCAAGTCAAAAAATGAGGGTCCTGATCAAGAACACACAGTGGCCATTTCAACAATGCTTAAATATTTTATAATCTCAAGCTCTCAGAAACATATAAAATATTACAAGGCCATGCTTAATAGCTGGTGGTTTTAAAATAGTGATCACTGAGACTATCTTTAAGCCAGAAACATTAAACATGTGAGTTAATGCAAAAATATAGGACTTGATGTACCTTGGTTCTTTTCCAGGGTATGGAAAGCATTTAGTTTGGTTCAATAAATGGTTATTATTAATGCCTTTTTTTTTTTTTGTGAAGAGGTCCAGAATAAGCCACTGTAGCATAAATTATTTTGAGCCGAAAGCATTTAAGTTTCCAAAACCCCTTATCTGCCTCAATGTAGAGTCTCCAAAAAGTCATTTGTTTTTCCTAAGTGTTTCTTCTTCTTCACCCCTGACCCTGTTTCTAAGAAGTTATTTATTCTCCCATAAGCACCCTCCCATGTCCTTTTAAATGGAATATAAGACACAGAATTCTCCTTGAGTCATATTTTTCTGTGAATAAAAATCAGTCTTTTCTGCTAATCTATCTTTTGTCAGTTTTATCTGCAGGCCTCAGGCACAGAACCTAAGGGGGTAGAGAACATTTTTTCCCTCCCCAACACCACTTACCCTCTGAAACTTGCAAGGCACTGTTTATAGGTTTACTTCCTTCGTGTGTTATCTCATCGTCACAAATGGGTTTTATGATCCCCCTTGAACAACTGAGGGAACTCAAACTGAGAAAACAAACCTGAAAACTAACCTGTTTATGGTCGAGGGGGGATTTTTAAAGCAGATCTAACTCCACGTTCTGTATTCTTTCCACTGAGCTTCTATATTGTTTGATGGTTATATCACATCATTTCAGGTTTTGAAAGAATACACTCCATGGTCTCATTTAGGTCACTCTCTGTCCACGCCCCCCCCCCCACTTCTCAAGTTGCTTGCCCTTAACGATTCAACACTACTTTGCACCCAGAAAGTCTTATTCCATCCCTCTATGATTCACTGATATAATGTACCATGTGTTATATGTTTTATATTTATATATATTCCAGCTAGGATAGTATTGCCTGGTGATATAGACTCTTCTTTGTGTACAAATTGAGCTTGAGCCAATGCAAACACACTTGATGCTCTGAGCATTACAGAAAAGCAGCTCTGTCCTCTAAATTAAAGAACTGTGCGTTACCCCAAGGCCACAGTATAGTGGCTCCTGGTCCTGCCTTTGCTGCTGACCATGATTTCTGAGGAAATCCCTCAGGCTCCCTGAACCTGTGCTTTTTTACCAGGCACTTAATATCTAAGTCTTACTTTATAGGATTGTTCCATCAAGTGAGAAAATGTCAAGAAAAGAGTTTCTCAAAGATCGAATCCCCAAAGGGCTGTAACTTTTAAAATCATCTCAAAACATATGATTAAAGCCCACACGTCTGCTGTGGCCCCAGCTGAGGCGTTAGGTCAACTACTCGCTTGCTCGGTCTGTGCACGTGAGGGTTTATTTTTCCCTAAAAACAGGGATCTTTAAAACTCATATTGGAAAACCCAGATGATAAATTATTAAGAAAACAAAGACTGAGCTCATCGAAAGGCTATTGCTCTGTGGGTAAATACTCCCCACTGTGTATTAAACAAAAATTAAACCCCATTTTCTTTTTCATAGTGAAGTTGCCATCAATTCAAATAGAACAAGGCACTGGACACAGTTAATAGTCTGCAGGCCGGCCAGGCCCGGCTTTGAAAGCAGTTAAGCTTTCCTGAAGTGCTGCTTGTGCCCAATTATAACTCACTACTTACCATCTTCATAATTTAAATCTGTCCGCCCCTCAGGGGGGGAAAAATTTTTTGCTAATCAAAGCCATGAATGCACCTTTTTCCTTTTGACAGCATTAAATTAAAGCTAAATGGTTGGCTTTGAATGAGTTACTGTGAAGAATAAAGGCATTAATGAGGTAATTTCATTACGGAGACCCATCCGGGCCTATGTGAAAACGAGGGAAGTGGAGGGGAAAGCTGCAGAGGACATTAGGGTTCCTTCCACCCTAATTAATGTTTGGGGGCATTTAGGACAGGCACCAAATTAACTGCTCCAAAGAACTCTCATTGAAAAAAAAAATACATTGTAGCCGTCCCGTGTAATTAGAAGACAGGACAAGGGGAGAACGCTCTGTGAGCATAAAGCCCGCCTTTAACGGAGTGGCCGGTCACACAGAACTGGCCATTAGGAGGCGAAGGTTTAAGGAAGCACGGGGCAGACAATATAGGATTGTTTAGGTCCTTGGGCTCTGTGAGCTGTAAACAGGTAGCCTCTGAATAAGGAATTATGAGATTCCTGGGAGGCCTATCTTCCCAGCAAAACAGCCTTAAATGCATCCAAAGGAAGAAAGAAAGGTGAATGGGCCCAGCATGGAGAGAACGCTCTATGCTTGTCTTAAGTGATTACTGGAGGTTGTGCTTGGCCTCTCTCATTGAGTTATCTTTACACGGCTTTTGTCTCCCCTAATTGGAGCTGATGAGGTGCTAATTGGAGGCCTTTTTTAAAAGCCCACTACTTTAATCATTGGAAAATTTGGGGAGACTGAGGGAGTGGAGTTAATGAGACCAAAAAAAAAAAAAAAAGAAAGAAAGAAAAAAGAAAACTTATAAAGTGTAGCTTGGCAACAAAAAAAAAATAAAGCTGCCCCGTTTGTGTGCGTCTTAGGAAGGGTGAATGGAAGGGTTCGATGGGAGAGGAAAGCAAGCCGACAAGATGTTTTATTTAAAAATCTTTCCGATGCATCTTCTCGGGTTAGCTAGAAGAGGAATAATCTGGTTAGTCCAGCTCTTTTTTTTTTTTTTCCTTTAAGTCTCATATTTAATTTTCAGAATTCTCTGAATTCAGGCTAAAACCTTTATGTTTCAACTCTGGCTCATTTTCAAAACTGTATGGAGACAGGCATGCATGTGCTGACCTCCGTCCCGCCACTCCGAGCAAACGTTTTTCTCATGGGATGGAATTTGCCATTTCCTCCGGCCGTGGAGAGAACCCTTCCTTCATCTCACCTGCTGACTCTCCCTCACAGGCATGGAGTGAAAGGAGCCTGCTTATGAACACGTCTCCAAGGAGGAGGACTTGGAGAGAGGAAGGCAGGCTTGACCTGCCAACAGTGCCTTCCAAGAGTTGAGTGCGTTCTGATTTTTTGTTTCTCTACACACTTCTGTGGTTTCCACATCTTTAGACTGAGACTGTGTAACTTTAGACCAGCAGAATAATAACCTTTTAATATCTCCATTAACGGTTACCTTGTTTACATTCTTAAGACGCGAGGAAATCTGAACGGAGGATGTGGCTGGGGCAGGTGGGCTCCTGGAGGACCCTGCGCCTGGCTGGCCTCCCCCTGCTGTGGAACAGGACCCCGTGGAAGATAAGGACCCCACGGAGACTCGGAGATAAGGACCGAACACGTGGGTTACACAGGCTCCTGTTCAACTCTTCCTTCCCTAGCCTCTTGGAGGATTTATACGGTCTGCCAAGGGACCTAGCACTTTCTGTATTATCTCATATTGTCGAACACTAATTCAAGGTTAATTTCCTGACCCACTGTAACTTATATTAGGGCAGTGACCCTGCAGTTTGTCTTCCATTCCCACTTAAGTACTCAAGTGCTTAAGTTACCTTTTCCATGCTGCCTTAATGTAAACTCCAGCCCTGCTACAGCCCACCTGTCAAAGAAATGTGAACTTGAGATGCCGCAGGTCGGCCTGTGAATATGAGCACGTGATGTGTGCGAAACCCTAGTGGGACTGCATTTTATCCTCATGAAATGAGTCGATCCATGTCAAGTGCTTGGAACAGTGCCTGGCAGGCAGAGTTAGGGGTCAGTAATTTAGAGCTGACACAAGGAGACTGAGTGAGCGGCAACTCTCTCTCGGAAGCAGACAGAGTCCTCAAAGGCAGCAATGACGTACGAGGAAAGAGATGCTGCTGCACTGGTGTGAACATTGTCAATCTAAAGGAAGAAGTTTGGTTTGCGGGGAGGGAGGATATTTAGAATGAACATCACTTATGTCATCTATGGGTTGAGAAGGCAGCCTGCCAGCATCTTAGCTCTAGGTCTCTGAGACAACACTCCCTACGTGGAGAATCTTAAGATCACAGCACTAGGAAGACCCCGACAGGTTCTGCAGATGAAGAAGTGGCGTGCTCATGGCCACACAGGCCACCAAGAGTGGCTGAGGGTGCCCCAGACTCTAGATCTTCAGCCTCCCGGCTCAGTGCTTCAGCAGCTCAGCAGGACCAGGAACTGGCCAGCCTCCTCCTCTGCAGCTCCTGAGAGCATTAGATTAGAACCGGGTGAGGCTCCGATGCCCTTTGCAAGCACATACATGCATCTGCACACATCTACTGACACCTAGACCTACACGCAGGCCCCACTTTGGGGGGAAATTCTTCTTTAACCTGACATGGAGCTTTTGAACATCAAGAAGAAAGTCTCTGGGTGTCTGGGTGGCTCTCCACCAGACTGATTGCTTTGGTCACTCATAAACCCATGCATTCAGCATCCAGCAAACACTGGGATGCCTGCAAAGTGCCACACCCTGAGCTGAATCTGAGGATCCGATGGCGAGCAAAGACCCAACACAGCCCTACACAGCCTGCCCTCATGGAGCTGCTTCTCCAGTTCAGGAGGCAGACATTCCAAAAAGATTTAGGAATGCTCTGAAGTCTGATGCTGTGATAAGTGCTGTCGAGGAAAAGCAATGTGTGAGGCCAGAGCAGGTGGACCTTGTAGGACGGTCATTTACCAACGTCTCCAGGTGACACTGAGGCAGGGGCTTCAAAAACCCTGAACTACGTTGAGCAGAGCGCTGCACTCCCGCTGCTATTAAAACAGCTTCTAAGGAGTTAACGAGCAGCCTGAAGATGGAGGGTGAGGATGCTGGGGGCGGGGGACAGGCAGATGCTCCAGCAGGAGGCTGGGGAAGCTATTTGCCAGTTGGCTGCAGCTTCTGAAAGAGCAAGAGGAAGGGTCGATGGATGTAGCCTCCATCAGTTCAGTGACAATGTTTTTAAATAAGAATTAAAAAGACAGAACATGAAATCTAACAATTTTTTTTTTTGGTTTTACAGATCAGTTTGATAAACTAACTTGCACAGACAAAAATTAAAATGAACTTTGCTATATGATTATTCAGTTAGTCTTATTGGGGAAAAAAATACCTTTATATGAGGTCTGAGACACATGAGAACCAAGAATGAAGATTTCGGCATTTTCATGGGGGAGAGAAATGTGAAGATTATAGAGGCATACTCCCCCGTCCCCAATTTGATAAGGAAGAAATGAAGAGCCAGAAAAAATAAGTGAATACCTTACAGATCCTGCCAATGGCAAGATTAAGGAACAGGGCTCCTGGTTTGCAATTCATTGTTCTATTAGTACACCCCCACCACGTGCCTGGGCCACATACTGGTCAGCTGCAAAGTTAAAATACATCCAATTAAATACATGAAGCCCCCCCTGCACATTACTACTCATAACTAAATGGTAAACCACTTGTCAGCTGTCAGATTAGAAAAGTTAAAAAAAAAATTGTACCAGAAAGCAAGAAAATTATCAAAGATTTCTGGGATTGTATCAATAGGAGTCAGGAGACAGCCTGGAGAGGGTTCTACGGGAATGATTTAAGCATCAATAATAATAATCGATATAGATTGATACTCATCAAATATATTAAAAACCATGAGTTCAAAATGACACCAAACAACAAACAGAAAACTATAGCCAACAACAAAATCGTGTAGGTAACTCGGAACTAGTTCAAAAGAAAAAAAAAAAAAAAGAAAAGAATCATGCATTTTCCCTACTCTTGTATAAACTAGATCAAAGTAAATAGTGGACAAGAAGTTTCTTTTTATAGAAGCATCCAACTAATGGATGAAGAAGAAATGATGGGATTAGAATATCACCATCTTATCAAACCTGATGAAATAATAATGGATCAAGGAAATAATCGTCGGCAGCTGCTGACGGAAGCGTCCATACATGTCCCACTGCCCATGAACTGTTCTCGCCAAAAGTTCCAGCTGGGTTGGCCGGTGCCTCTGATGGCTCAGCGTTTTCAGACTCGGCCTTTGTCCCGGTCTCAGCAGTTCCCAACTGATGCTCCAGCATCTTATGGTCCTCTAGTCTCCTCACTTCAAACCTCCAGAGAGATCCCTGTAAAATATGTATTCTGTGCATTTTTTTCCCTGGCTCTAACTGGTCAGTCCATGTTGTGGATTGAACTGTGTCTCCTCCCCTTTCCACAGGTTGGTTGGTTCTAGTTCCGGTGCCGGTGACGGTGACCTCATTTGGAAACAGGGTCTTCGCAGATATAATCAAGTTAAAAAGGGGTCATCTTAGATTAAGGTAGACCTTAATCAATGATCGGTATGCTTATAAGAAGAAAGAAAGTTAGAACTAGAGACACAGAGGGAAGATGATGACATAAACACAGGGACAGGAATCAAAGCTATGTACCCACAACCCAAGAAGTGACAAGGATTACAGGCAGCCACCAGGAGCCTGCGGCAATCCCCTCGCCTGCAGAGGTCTCTCCCTCATGCCCTCAGTCAGCGGTACCAAAGTGGCCACGGCTCCTCACGGAAGCCAGGCCTTGCACGCCTCTGACGTGTGCACGCATTGTCCCCTTTGCCTATACAGTGACTGGCACCCCTCTCAGATGCCCCCTGGTCATGGGACGCTCACATTTCCCCCTGGGCAGAATTAAAGTCCCTGGAGGACCCCCACAGCACTTCTGTGCCTGCCTCGGCCTTCGCGTTTGCCCGGCAGCACTGCGGTCGCGTCCCCACCAGAGGCGAGCCCCGCGGTGGCGGGAGGACATAGCTCTCCCCATAATAACCCCAGCACCACAGCCGCTGCTGGGCCCGCGGGGCTCCTAGGTCCCGGGCATTGCTCCCAGCGGTTCCCATGTAGGGACAGTCCATTCTCACAACCGCGGAATCATCATCCCCGTTTTACAGATGAGAAAACAGAGGCACGGAAGGAGCCGTGACTTGCCCAGTGTCACACACACAATCGCCACCGCGGTGGCATGAATCGGGACCACTCCGGACGCCGGGCCCTGGCCCTCCCCCGGCTCTCAGACTGGGTGGTGGGTGACCCGGAGGTTGGGCGTGGGTGGGGGTAGGGGTGGGCGTGAGGACGAACGAATGGATCGTGCTCATGATCTAAGTGTCACCGATTCACGATTCCCGCGTGTTCCCCGAGTGACCCCAGAGCTGGAAGCGCAGTTTGGAACGCGTCCGCGCCCAGCTGCAGGGAAGGGCAGGGGACCCGGGTGGTTCCGTGCGGCCTGCAGTGTTCCATGTGGTCCGCGGTTCGCCAACGCGTGCATCCAGTTGCTGAGCCTGACCTTTCGTCCACAGAGCTCCCCTCACTGGCCGTGCTGTCCGACCCTCCGATGTTCACCTCTTGCATCTTCTTCACCTCCCTGCCCTTAGCAGCAACCCATCCCCACCAGCAACCACTAATCTGCTTTCTGTCTCCATAGATTTGCCTGTTTGGGATACTTCATATAAATGACCTCATATAATTCGTGACCTCCTGTGTCTGGCTTCTCTGGCTTAGTACGTTTTCAAGGTCCGTGTTGCAGCCCCTATCAGCACTCCATTACTATGACAGCTGAACAATATCCCATGGTATGGATGTACCACCTTTTTGTTTACCCTTCATCGGTCCGTGGGCATTCAGGTTGTCTTCACCCTTTGGCCACTGTGAACCGTGCCGCTATGAACGGTCAGGTACCCGCTTCTCTTTGAACACTTGTTTGCAGTTCTTTCGGGTCTATACTCGGGAGTAGGGGTGCTGGTCCTGCCATAACTTTTGGAACAGACGAACTGGGTCAGCCTCCACAGCCGCTGCTCCGTGTCACGTCCCCACCAGCAGTGTCCGAGGGGCCTGGTTTTTCCACATCTTCGCCAGCTCTTACTTTCCTTTCTTAGAAGACATTATAACCTTCGCAAGTAGGTGTTCCTCAGAGTCTCTTCAAAGCACAGGTATGACCATAGCGATGCTTCTCGATGTTTCACACGCACACGTGCAGCACTTGGGGATCGTGTTAAAATGCAGGTTCTGGTGCTGTTGGTCCGGGGTGGGAGCCGAGACCTGCATTTCTGACACACTTCCCGATGACACTGCCGCAGCTGGTGCATGAGATTCATTTAGTGGCGGAGACCGCAGAGAAAGATTGTAGTTGTCACTTGCTGGAAGAGCTCCAGTAGCTGCCATCTGTGATTAGAATAAAGTTCCAGCTCCTCCTCGTATTCAGAAGGTCCCTCTCCTACTGTCCTCCAACTTCTGACCACACCCCAGCCACTCTGGGTTTCTCTTCTGCTCCTCGCACAAGCCACGACTTTCCTGCTCTAGAGACATTGCACTTTCTGTCCCCTCTGCCTGGGACACTCAGCCCCTTTTCTCTTTAAAAAATAATTTAGTTTTATATCTATCTTCCCCACTAGCATGTAAAACACTATGAGACCAAGGCCTCTGGATGGTTCATTTTTCTATCCCTAATGCTTAGCGCAGCATTCAGCACAGATAGGTGCAGAATAAAAGAACTATTGAATAAATTAATGAGTCGATTACAGTTTTAGGACCTTCTTGCACATCTCTGCGGTTTTCAGATGTGGCCAAGCATATATGAAATTTAAGCCAGAGAAGGTTATAAATTATCATCACAGTTACAGGCATGGAGCACCTTCCTTCAGGCTTCCAGACCATTTGAACAGATGGCCTCCGTCTATCTCAACCTCCCAAGTGTCTTCTCCATCGTTTCTGCCCCCAAGGCTATTGCCCTTCCCACCCCAGAGTTTTTGTGTCTGTTTACAAATACTCGGAGAAAGGAAAATAAAACGTGCCTCTTATCACTGCCTCTTCTGTTTCTCTTCGTAACTTCACACAGTAAGCTCAGCTGAGAGGCACCGAGCTCCAGCAGTGTTTTTCCTTGGGCCAGCTAAAGAATCGCTAGTGTCTTCATGACACAAGGAAGTGTTCTCCGTTTCCCTCGGTGGAGCTGGCATCTCGCTTTCTTCTTCTGCCTTTGGGCCTGAAGACACTGAATTTCTTTGGACCCTCTTTGGGGCCCTGCTTCTCACTCAGTGATCATATTTGAGTCTCAATTCCCAAAAGCATTTCTCTCTCTCTCTCTCTCTCTTTTTTTTTTTTTTGTTAATATTGGACATTTGCTCCTTTCTCTTTAAAACAATTTCCTTAAAAAACCTTCAACCTTCATAAATCCCATCAGCTTTTGCATCTCCGTTTTGTGGAATCTCAAGATCAGTTCCCTAACGAGACTGAGAAATCTGTCCTTTTCCGATTGAGTGTCCCATTGAAACTGGGTTGTCTCTTTCCGTTTCCTGTCATCTCAATCTGATCAGTTTTGGATCGCTTTCCTTTCTCACACACTCAGATCAGTCCTGATGGAAGAATTAGCTCAGAAGGGTGTGCACCTCGTCAGATGCTGAGAACACATCGTGCTGGGCTTATTCTCCTGGTAAGGACGTCACAGTAAATCTTCACCCGTATATCTTCCTCGCTCTTCACCCTTTTCCGCCTTAACCCGGAAGTTCAATATCCTCTGCTTTTCACCTGTTTCTTGATTTGATACTTACGAGCTAATATTTTTGACTACCAATAGTTCCTAAAAACCTTCCTTCTAATGTTGTGTTTCAGTCGGCTGTGCCACTGGCCTTGACGATAAACTATCTTTCGTGTTACTAGCTCTCTGTATTGTAACTGATTATCCAAGAACCGACAGCACCAGATGTGTGTCCAGCTGTGTCCACACCGCTCAGAGTCTGTGGCACATCTCTGCTGGCTCATCGGCCTACACCGCTGCTCGTGAGCTCCTGCTGTCGGACACCATATTTTATTCATCCTTATGTCTCCAGCACCTAGCACCTAGCACAATGCCCGCCTCACAATCGATTCTCAGTAAAGAATACCGAATAAACATACCGCGACTTAAAGCCCAGAGACACAAAACCAAGGCAGGAGAGACTACGAATGAACACTGAGAGAGACGCTGCAGTCGAGTATGATGTGGGTTTCCGTAAGCATTCAAAGGAGGGAAGTGAATAAAAGCTCACAGAGTTGCAGAAAGCTTCGTGGAGAATGTAAAACCCAAACGTGGCCACTGAAAAAAAGAAAAAAAAGGAGAAGCATTAAGGAACTGGGAGGGCGCCTGCATTTCCCACCGGGTCCGCTCAGGGCTCCGTGTGGGGCTGCCTTTGTTTTCCTGTCGCCTGTCACAGCACGCTCTCTGTAGGCCCTCTGTGCTTCTCTCTTCCACCTTTCCCAACCTGCTCTGAAATCCTCTTTTGGTGCTTACTGTGCAACCTTATCTTATTTTGTAGCCCAGTGTGAGAAATCAAAGCCTCTGATGGACAATGCCACTTTTGTCTCCTCTTCCAAAGGTCCCCTGGGCCAACCTCCCAGCCCGATGTGGTTATGGAGGCTGTCCCCCTGGAGAAACGAGGCTGGGGAGTAATTAGGTCATAGGACGCACTGCAACCCGAGGCTTCAGCTGGAGCCTAGACTAAAATTCATAAATAAAGATTGGCATAGCTTGAAATCAAGACAAGCTAATTTTAGATCCGTAGGCTTGGTCTAGCAGAACAGTCACAATTATATCCTTTCTCTAAATGTTTTGCCTCCGCTGACTTTTGAGGCATTTATTTTCTATCACTGAATCATTCAATAGCCGTATAATTGTTATTTTCATTTCTCTGGCTCGAAGAGTCTGGGAGGCAGTTACCATTCCCAGTTCATTAACCCACTGGCCTTAGCATTAAAAGCCCCTCCATCAGGGGGTTGCCTTGGAGACAAAGCTTCCTGTGGGTAATCCAAGATTATCTAGCTCTTTATCCTCCATGTGACCCTTAATTACTTGCTAAATTAGAATGGTTTTCTGAAAATCACAAGCGGAGGTTAATATGCTCTTCCAGAGCTGGTCAAGCTAAGATGACACTGAATTCACAGGGAATTCAAGTTACATGATCCCTGAAGGCGTCTCTTTGAGTAAGAAGATGAATTCTCCCCCAGGAGGCATTGCCCCCGTCCCATAAAGCCCCTGTCAGTCACTGTTCCTCCGCCTGCTTTCTAGTTTTGGAGTTTAATCTTCTCAGGACAATTCACTATGTCAATATTGAGCAGATTCATTCTGGTGCAGGATCCTGCATCCATCTGCCTTTGATAACTAACTGCCTTCAAGTTAAGGACATATTTTTATCATAATTGCAGGGTTTTGCTCTTGGCATTTACACAATCATAAGGCTTCCTATGCCAATTTTGGACAAGCAAGCAAACCGAAGACACTATTTTTAAAAACCAGAAACTAAAAACTCTAGGGGAAAAGTTTGGGCACTAGAGTGTCCTCCCTAACATTTCATGGCCTCAAAGGCAGACCAGTGGAAAGGAAGGACTCTTAGAATGCAGCTAATGAGATGCCTCTTCACATGGCTTTAGCAAGTAAAATATAAGTAAATGCAGGTATTAGTTGAGAGTTATCATGACAGCTTCCACTTAGCATGACTAGGTTTTTATTCGTCTAGACGATAATAAAATAATTGAGCCTAGAAGTTAAGAAGAAAAAAAAAAACCTGTCTTAAATTTTAAATATTTTAAATACTTCTTAACATTAAAGTATCAAACAAATAGTCCAGAGCCTGGAATCTCACAGCCATCCACCCAAAAAGCATTTAGGAAACTCAACTGAATCGAATGTGTTTGAAATAAACATCACTGGTGATTCCATGCCTCAAATTATTCATTCAGATTTCTGAAGGAGTCGTTGGCAAATTGCTAAAATCCTATTCAATCAGAATGCTTGAGTGATTACACGAAAAGCTTTGTGTATTCGTGATTATATTCCTCAGCCGTGTACCACCTTTAAAAACATTTAAGTATCTATTGTGTACAAGGCATTGCTCAGTTCTCATTTTGTTCAACTGTAGCAGAGTAGAGACTAGCAGAAAAGTCATATGAAAATCATTTTATTACATTTGCTCATAGCTTAGTCACAGTATATGTGAACAACACTAGGAAATCAGCTTGGGCTGTGGTACAGTTAGATCAGCCATCAGAGTGAAATGCTTTCAAAGAGAAGTTTGGCAAATCTTGGAGTGGTTACCAACAGAAACAGAGATTTTCCTTGACAGTGTTTCCAAGTAGTCTTGTTCAGCATTTCCTGAAGTGTGTTTCACAAGATGGAAAATCCTGCAGTGTATTCATACGTGTTGTGCAGAAAGGGTTCTGTGATCAAATAACCTTAAGAAATGTTGTATGAAAACAAAATTAAGTGGGCTTCACCCCTAGAGAACTTCTATGAGCTTTTAACACTTTTAACGTGCATATGAAAAAGCAAGTCTCAAACTTATTTGCTTATAGGATCCTTATTCTCATAATACCTCACAGTATCTCCAGCATCTCTTGGAACCAGTGAGTTTTAAGGAGCTTTGGGAAACACCTATTTTATTTTTCTTACCGTGCTTTGGCTCATAGGTATAGGTACAACTGATTTCTAAAACTTGAACAAATCCAACATTCTATTATCACATCTTCAGCTATAAAAAGGTGCCCTAATTAAAATCCACCCTGAGATGAATTTAAGCAACTGCTTGTGGTCCTGCTTTGTAGCCATGACAGTTATACACTAGCTTTGCAGAGACAATGATTCCATGTGCTGGGAAAGGTGATCTGGAGAGGGGAGTGGCTGTTCCACACAGAGATGCAACTCCATGTTAAACTTCCTTACAAAAGTTAAATCTTGTAACCCCGTTGATTGAAAGCTGATGACTTGAACTATGGAGTAATCTAGAACTGAAATCGTTTTGTTCTTATACTTGTGTTATCATGTCCTTCTAACCTAGATCACTCTTGTACTTTGCACCCTTAATAAATAATATATAAAATCTATAAGATGTGACCATGTCCTTGCTTAAACATGCATAGGAGACACTGTTGGTTGCCTTCTGAACTTTAATTCCAATCTTCTTCTTTCTGAAACTGAGCCCCAGCTTTGGTCAGATACTGACCTCTCACCCCCATAGCCCGTGTGTCTCAGGGTTACTGCCTCTATCCCCATCTCCTGGAACAGGTTATATTTTACCTAAGCCAGTGATTTTCAAATAAGTATAGACCCCAGACAAGCAGCATTAGCATCACCTGGAACTGTTAGCCATGCAAATTCTTGGGCCCTATCCTGGACGGACTAACCCAGAAATGCTTGGGGTGGGCTCCGCAGGTGTTCTAAATCACACTGCAGTTTGAGAAGCACTGTTCTTAACCAAACCTGGTCATTCGATGCTCTTTACCAGTAATTGATTCAGCACATGGTCTTCCCCTGGCTACTGCTAATGTCCCAAAAATGGACACGTAACCTAAGTTAGCCTCATCAGAGGGAAAGGCAGAAATCGTATTCCAAGATTGGAAGAGAGATTTTTCTCTCTTTCATGAAACAAGAAGAAGGAAGTGCTATCTTCGAACTCAGAGAGAAGCCTGAGGACAAAGTCAACGCAAGCTCCAGCCAGGTACATTTCAAAGATGCAGAGCAGAGCCTGGCTATACTCTCCTGTACCCAGTGCCACCTCTAACTTCCAGTTCTGTGTGATAACAGGTTTCCTTGTTGTTTCAGCCACTTCAAATTGAGTTTTTTATTCTTACAGCCTAAAGCATCCCGTTTATTAAAGTATGTATAATAATTTTCTAATTATTTGGATCTGACATCTCCAGCAAGGCTGTATTTCTACTGCCTTGCCTCTACTATTGTGGAGTGCTCAGTTATGTTTGATGAGTGAATATGAATTAACAATGAATGAATGAATGAATGATCATATATCGAAAGAGCAAGCAGGCAGTATCATTTTCATTACTCCTACAAAATACAATTGATTCCGTCATTATGAGGTTCCAAAGAGAGTTAATCCAAGCAATGCAAACAATGTATTATTATGAAACCTTAGTTTTAACACTATTTTTGCTTCAACTAAGTGAAATCTTTTCTGACTAGTATAAGCAAAAATGAGAGTCTATTAAAAAGCTACTGAAGTGTCTCATGGATCATAGATTTTACCCAAGACTTTAGCCATCAAGAATGTGTGTCATTGGTGAGGGGAGTGTTTGAGAATTCCCATTTCTCTCTATATTAGCCAATATTTGATATTTAAAAAACTTTTACCAGACCAATCACTAGAAAATGGTATGTCAATGTCTTAATTCCAATTTCTTAGACTTAATTCATGTTACATGTTATTTCTTGGCAATTCTGATTTCCTCTTGGGGAAATGGCCTGTTCTAATCCTTTGATTTGTTTTGTTTTTTAAATAGAGCTGAATACTTTTTCTTATTATTTCAAGTTCTTTTTGTGTTCTGGATACTAATCTGTTGCCATAGTTATGCATTCTTCCTGTATGTACTATTTTCTTCCACTTTGTTTAGTGTGTCTTTGGTTGAATAGAAGTTTTTTTGTGAATTTACACTAGGTAAATTTATCAGTCTTTCCTCCTTACGAGTTGAGCTTTTTGTGTTCATTTGAAAGAAATATTTCCTACCTTGAAGTCATAAATATATTCACTTCCATTTTCTCTAAAAGATTATAGTTTTGCTTTTTCACATATAAACTTTTAATTCACCTGGAATTTAATTTTGTGTAAGATGGAAAGTAAGGATCCATTTTGTTATTTTAAATGAATTGCTATTTTCCCAATATCATTTATTGAATAGTCCAGCATATTTCTAATATTTTGTAGTACAAAATATCAATGCTCCCACATACATGTATGTCTATGGTCTATATTCTGATCGATTGGACTATTTGGCCTTGTGCCAATACCATCCTGTGTTCATTGTAAAAATTATAATAGATAGTAGAATCAATAGAACAATCTAACAGAAAAAAATCCTTCTTCCTTGATCTGCTTTTTAAAAATACTCTTGGCTGGCTTTGGCTTGCTGCTCTCTCACTGAGCCAGTCAAGTTTCATTTTCCTCATTTATTAGAATTGCTTTTAATTTAGAAATTAATGGAGAGATAATTAAGATTTATACCATTTAAGTCTTCTCTAACATGAATGTAGTATACATTTCTATTAAAATTCACTATATCTTTAAATAATGTTTTTTTTAAATGCTTGTACATTTTAAAGTTAGACTTATTATTTGGCAGCTTATAAT
Organism: Macroglossus sobrinus; assembly: GCA_004027375.1. Classification (NCBI taxonomy): domain Eukaryota; kingdom Metazoa; phylum Chordata; class Mammalia; order Chiroptera; family Pteropodidae; genus Macroglossus; species Macroglossus sobrinus. The sequence goes on from PVKZ01003593.1 coordinate 59,599, forward strand.
TTTTGTTATTAAAGATGGCCATTTGTTCATATTTTCTAATTTGTCATTACTGGATTTAAAGGAAGGCAGCTCTCATATTTCTTCTGATTGTTTGTTTCTGAATTCTCTTGAATTTTCTGTGAAGATAATAATATAACATTATAATGTACAAATAAGGACATTTTTGTCTGTTTCATTCCAATTCTTTTTTTTCCTCTTCATTTTCTTGGCCTATTGCATTAGCTAAGGCCACCAATACAATAGTGAATAATATTAAATAATAAAGGTAAAAATAAGAACCTTTTTCTTACTTCTGTCATAAAAATAGCTTCTAAAATTTTACCATTAAGAATAGTGTTTGCTGTAGCTTTTTGAAAGATCATTTTATAGGTTAAGGAATTCTCTTTTATTCCTAAATTGCTAAACCTTCTTGCCACTAATGAGGATTATTGTATGGAACTCTTTTCTGCATCTACTGAGATATTATCATTGCTTAATGCGGTGTATTACATTAATAAATTTCCTAATATTGAAGAATCCTTAAATTCTGCGATGATATAGATGATTTATAGTCATGCTTTAAAATGATAATAAAACTTCACTGAGCATAACAAATTGGGTGAAAAGCACTTTGATTTAGTGGAAAGGTTAAAGCAGCATTGTTTTTTTAATGAAATATTAACTCATTCATTGATCAGCACTGTCAGGAATTTTTTTAATGGAGTTGTATTTATTTCAGTTATATACTGTATCTATGATAACAAGTGGAAGTGCAGTGTTGTTTTAATGACCAAACCAACAAACCTATAATTATCAGCATGTTTTACTCCAGAATAATTAATAAGCTAAAGTCTCCAGAATTTTTCCTTTTGAAGTAGATTGAATGTGTTGCTATGGTTTTGCTTAGCAAACATTTACCCCTTAAATTATGGCAAATTTCAGGCCAACTCTGATTTGAGTAAAATGTCTCATGTTCCAGGTTATTAGAGTTTGAGTTTTGGGGAGAGGAGAGGAAGAAATCCTTAATTCTGACCTAAATTGCTGAAAGCATTTATTTATCTGTTGGGAGATTTGCTTTGCCTGAAATTCACTGTTGACAATATTCTCTTCCCGGTGTTATCTTGCCATGGATGTCACAATTTGGAACACCTTGAAAGAATTAGATAGATAGATCTTTTCTGACTGAGCTAGCCAGTAGCTGACAAGAAGTTTTTGGTATTGCCTCTCATGTCACTGAGATTTCTTTTGAGCTTCCATATTGAATATGCGCCAGCATTCCAAATGTGTGTACAAGACTTTGTCTCTAAGAAATGTATAAAAAAGCTTCTAAAAGCTCTGGTTCAATTCTTCTTTAATGTACAGGAGGGCTGCAATTGTTCCCTATCTATATGCACAACCCATTCTTTAGATCTATCTTGATTCCCAGCTTAATGTTTTGCTTAACCTCCCTTTGACTGTCCTTTGTCATTTTGCATTGGGAAATCAGTATCTACAAATATTTATTCTGTGGTCAAAATGGTGTAGGATATCATAGTTCAGAGAAGAACATTTTCCTCCCATCTCCAAACATTTCCTTCTCTCTTCTTTTGCTTTCTGTTCTTCTGTCTACTTTTACTACCCCCACTTTCTCCCTCTTTCTGCCTTGAATTTGTCAAAAGAATGAAAGATGTTTTATTCCAATGGAGGTATAAAGAGACATACCATTGCTGACCTTTTTATATATGAAGTTAAACAGTTTAGTTTTATAATGAGCAACATATCCTCTTTCAAGTGTCAGCCCCAATTTTACAGTTACCAAGAAAAAAATATGTGTAGTAAAAGTTGAAATGGGGTCAATTAGTCTAAACATAGCAGGACAAAGAAAAGTATCTTCACATATATTGACAGCATAAACGAATATTATTTGATAGCTTATGGAATCCTAACCCACACATATTAATACATAGGCAACCAATATCAATTCAAAACATACAATGTCAAATATGGCATCATTCTCCCTTCTCTTTCCTAATCTAAATGGCATCCAAAGCAATTCTTACCTATATTTTTTATTCATTGACTAGAAGGTACACATGAAAAAATTAAATTGAAAATATTAATTATAGTTGGCAAATTCTTGAACACTAACTACCATAACCTATATAATACAAATAAAATATATCAAATTAATTATATTAGCTCTGCTCTGACCCTCAGGCTATTTATAAAATTTCTGCTACTTACCTAAAAAAACTTAGGCAGTTTATGTTAATATAAAGTCAATAAATACTTCAGTGTTCACCATGCAAATCTGATTGCACTGGCTATGTTTTCTTGAGGAGAAAATAAGAGATGGGAAGAAGAAATGGACTGTGTGTTGTGATGACTGCATCAAAGATGTGACTGGCCTAACGGGGCTGAGTTAGGTTTCTCTTTACTCTCAGTGGAAGAGTGAAGAAGTGTCAGTAGAATAGCACGAGTTTATTGGTTGCTTACTGGGTACCAGGCACTGAATCCTTTCGAAGATGGAGTGGCATGGGTAGTTATTAATTTCCCTTATCTAGATGTGGAAACCAAGCTTCAGAGAGGTTAAACACCTTGCTTAAGACCACACACACAGAAAACCAGGATTCAGTTTCAGCCCGTCATTCCAACACCTTGGTGCTTGCTTCATCACTGATTTATAATCAGAGAAAACTAGAAGAGAGTTTAAGATGTCCATCATGTTACTTTAAGGAGAGTGGACATGTAGTTTGAGAAAAAGGACTGTTATAAATGAAACAACTAGAGCAAAGCCTTGATATTAAACGAAAATATTAGATTAATTTTCTCTTCAATGATTGAATGTATGTTTTTCACCAGAACAGTTCCTGACACATGGTAGCACTCAATACACTGAGCTCTGGTATCAGTTAGAATTTTAGGTAATAAAACCTGGAAACGATGGTTTAAATCAGTGAGGGTCTAATTTCAGAAAATAGGTGGACCTGGTCTGTCAGAGGGGTTCGAGGAAATTGTTAAAGATGAGGGCTCTTCGGGCTTCCTGGCTCAGCCATCATTCTTAGCCCTTGGAATTAAATTTTGAGAGAGGTAAAGGTTGGGTGACAAATTCACAGAAACCTCTGATTCAATACCAACAAAAAGATCCTAGGGCTCTCCAGCCGGTGGATCGCTGTTTCCTAGTTTGAAATGCCGTTAACACAGGTTGGTGCAGCTCAGTGGGCTGGGATTATGCCATGCGTCTGCCAAGAACACCTAATGAAAACCAGCTGCTGAAAAATTGGAGAAATTTTTTTGCAGGTAGGCGTTGGGTCGGCTCCTCCAGCACCTGTTATCACGTGGGAAGAAAAGGTTGCAGTCCCCGTTCCGGACCCGAGATCCTAAGAGGAGGGGCGCGCGGAGAGCACCGCCTCCAGGCCCCGCCCCCTATGGCATGGCTCCGCCCACAGATGCTCCGGGTCCCGGGGCCGCCTGGAAAGCCGAGGCCGGGGGCGGGGCTCACCCTTGCCCCCCGGGTCCCTCGGGCTCCGCCAATCAGCGAGCGCCCTGTTGGCCATCCGCAGCTCCTGCGCCCCTCCCCCTCCCGCCGGCCTCTGCTTTCCAGAATCCAAGATGGCGGGATCCAGGCACAGGGGTCCCCGGGCCGGAGCTCGGCCGCTTCTCTGCGCCCTGCTGCTGTCGCTCAGTCACTTCGTCGGGGGCGACGGCGTGGGAGGCGACCCCGCAGCCGCTGGTGCCACGGGCACCCCAGGCATGCTGCCACATCGCCGTTTCGAATACAAATACAGCTTCAAGGGGCCGCACCTGGTGCAGAGCGACGGGACCGTGCCCTTCTGGGCCCACGCGGGGAGTAAGCCGGGGCAGAGGGCGGGGGGCCCGGGTCCCATCCTCGCCTGGCGCCTCCTTCTCTTTACCTTCTCCACGCTGCACACCATATGCGCGGTGGAGGGAAGCCGTCTCAGCAGTCCCTCCTGCAGGTCGGCTCTGTCCACCAGGTTCCCTCCCCCTGGCCCCCCGTCTTCCCCCCATTCTGTCCACTCCCCTTCCTCCTGTGCGTTCTTTGATCTCGTCCATTCTTTCCGTTTGCTCTAGAGGTGTTTTGTTACTTCTTACAATTCCAAGCACTCCCATAAACTCGGTTCTGGGTATCTTGTTTCACCCTAACGCCACGTCTCCAGGGGAAACGTCCTGCACCCCCATCTTAACCTGAGACAAGTTCTAGCAGCCCCCCACGTCCTTTCCCGTTTCATTTCGGCCCTTTCCTGCTGTTTCTTTTTTTTTTTTTTTAACCCAGTGTTAGCTGTGGTTACTGCTCCTGTTTGTACCCGATGTCACACTGTCAGCTCTACACATGATATGTCTTGGTTTTAGAGTAATGTTTAAGTTTTTATGTCAGAGAAACTTCTCATCCTGTTGGAAGGATACCTCAGATTTACCCTCGCAGGGACTTGATGTGGGCTTTGATCTTTCCTCTTGTATTAACTCTATATATAACTGTTAGTCACACTTGTCCCTTTAGTAGAGGAAGGGATATATTTTTTGGTATTGTTTCAGAACTTGAGGCTAAAAGTAGCATATCTGCAAACTTTTTTGGAAAAATCAAAATAACCTGTGTTCCATGTTTTCTTCAGCTCTGAGTTTGGTACTGTTGGTAGATAAGAGCTGGCCTTGCTAGACATACATGTGAAAGAAACATATCTGTTTTTTAGTGCTGATGTGTCACTGCTGACTAAGGAATTGGCCTTAGCACTTGACAGGTTTTAAGCACCGTTCAGTGACCTTTAGATGCACTCTTTGAAACAAGTGGCAAATGCCTTTATATGGAATGAGAAGCCCTGGCACTTTGAATTCCATCACTAAGAAATTTCTGTAAGATTTGTATACATCGTTTTAGACTGTTCCATTTCTAGACAGTAATTCTTGAATAGGAAGCAGATTTCTAGGAAGGGCATTTCACTGAAATTAATGTATAATGAAAAGGCATACATTTCAAATTGACTTAATGATCAAGTCATTAAGTATTTGAAGTAGAGTGCAATTACTCAGCAGACATTAATATGTGCCCGCTCACCAAGGGTATGTTTCTGGGTACTTGTTATTAGAGTAACGTTCTTAATACACAAAAATGATGCACACGTACCAAATACAAGTTTAGGGATTTTTTTGTTCTTCTTTTTTGGAATGATGATGAATTTTTAAGAGTGGTGGTGAATTCCTACACTTTTTCACATCTCCATGGCTTGCTTGCTCATTTTTCTCTCATGGTTACACCACATACTTAGCCAATCAGGAATGTTAATCAGCTACTCAAATTAGTTAACCTTCTTTACAGAGCCTATATAACCAACTGTCTGCTGCAGAAATGTCAGATAATGTATTTGGGTGAACTAAAGTTGTATGGCTAGACTGGATTTGAAATAAAGAGATTAGTATTTTAGCCATGACACTTGAATCTACTAAGTCGAGGAATCACTGCTGTGGAGGTCCCTCACTTTCATTGTCACTGTAATTTTTACAGTCTCGCTGTTTTATTAACTCCATTTATAATTTTTTACCTTTTCATGCCCTGAGAGCCATCATTTAAAACAATTTTGAAAAATAGAAAAATTTAAGATTTAGTTTAAACATGGCCTTTTACATTAATTCCCAAATTAAGATAAAATCTATGGTTTTTTTTTTCCTTAAGTCTAATGTTCTTTTGCACTGTAAGTCCACACCCTTGAGTCCATAAAGGCAAACTAATAATAACAATTTGTAACCATTTCTGTCTCTCAGAATTCTTTCACCTCCATTCTGATTTGATTTTTAGTAGTCAAGTGTTAACCTGTTTTATAGATCAAAAAAACTGAAATGTTAAGAAAGGTTAAGGTCCTGGGAAAAGGTTACATAGCTAGTGTACTGGAACTCACATCCAGTCTTCTGTTTCTCTATATCCACTACTCTTTCCAGGATGCTTGCCCTCAACCGTTAAGTGTTTGAAAGTGATGGTAACAAACAGTAACTTATCTTAGTATCTCAACTTTTCTTTCTGTCAGTCTTTTTTATCTGTAAAGAGATAATACAGTTATTTCCAAGCACGGATGTCAGAACTGGTTAATATCTGAATTGTTCAAATTTAGACCTGATAGATGCTTTAATAATTATTTAGTCCAATTCTAGGACTAGCTAACATTTATTAATGTATTCATATATACTTATATAGGCATTTATATGTCTGTGAGGTTGTTAGAAAAATGGAATAACTTGCCTATAATCAAGCATCTGGTAAGTGGTGGAGCTGGAACTTGAGCCCAGCTTGGAGATTAAAACCACCAGTTTGGGGATCACTTCTCTCTGAGAATCTGCTGATGCTGAAAAACTGTTTGTTAACTTGAAATGCAGTTGCCTCCCTAGAAGACTGTATATATGCACAAAATTTTGCATATAACTTCTGGGGTGTTTGTGGGAGTGATTGAGTCCAGCCCCTTCATTTTACAGGTGAACATATGGTGAGCCCAAGAGAGTAAGAGAATTATTTGCCCAAAGTCACACAGCTGAACTGAGACTAGGAATAAGTCTCTTGATTCCTAGTGGTATGTTCTTTTCACACTGTTTGAGCTTTGTAACATATGTACATTGGTAAAAATACATTGCAGTTTTTTAAAAAATAATATGCAAATTTTTGACGTATTTGAAAAATAATATTACAAAAATCAAATATTTGGTTTGCCTTTTAAGCTATAGTTTCTCCTTTCTGCCCCTTGAATTTTTAGTGTATGGTTACAGCTTCTTTTGTTTGTTTGTTTGTTTGTTTTTTGCATAGATATGTCACTATTCCACACAAAAGAGGGAGGGGTGGTTAGAAAGCCCTAAAATGTAAAAACTGAAACTGTAACATGAAAGTTTTTCCTAATGAAATTAATGTACAGGTTACTGAGTTAAAATTAGATCTCTAAGTCTATGTAACAGTTTGGTGATGATTCATTGAGTTTTGCCTAATTATAACTTAAAGTTTTTCTTCCCTGATTTTTGTTCTAGATGCTATTCCAAGTTCAGATCAAATTCGAATAGCGCCATCTTTAAAAAGCCAGAGGGGGTCTGTGTGGACTAAGACAAAAGCAGCCTTTGAGAACTGGGAAATTGAGGTGACATTTCGAGTGACCGGAAGAGGTCGAATTGGGGCTGATGGCCTGGTATGATCATTTCTGTAACTTAGAAAATGTCTATAAATGCATATACCACCAGCCTCTGAATGCTCCCTGTTCTATATTGACAGGCAGTTTGGTACACAGAAAATCAAGGCTTGGAGGGTCCTGTGTTTGGATCAGCTGATATGTGGAATGGTGTTGGAATATTCTTCGATTCTTTCGACAATGATGGAAAGGTATATTTTTTAAGACTGTTAGCCACTTTAATATATCTGCTAACAGATTTAAGCTGTGAGAAATACAGCTTATTTAACACTCTTGTCAGTTTAATAGGAGAGAACTCCCCAAACTAAGTCAGATGTTGATCTTTATGTAGCTGGGGATTTATAAATTGAAAGCTATGGTTCATGATTTGTCATACTGCAACTTCACTCTGAGAATTTGCAAGGCCCTCCCCAGCACCCTGTATGCGTGTAGTAATTTTGATGAATGAGCATGAGTCATTTAGATGTGGGTAGTGAAACCAGTAGTGTTTAGACTAGACTATTATAGTTTTTATGAAAATACCCATGTGCCTTACTACTGCTGGTTCCCATGTTATCTTTTCATATGCTGTTACTCTTTTTGATGAACCAGTTTCTCTGATGATCTCTCCTAACACAGTTAAGTACAAAACGTACTTACAAATCAGAAACACTAACTTGTGCTTGAGCAGCAGCCTTAAGATTGATGATCTTTGTTTTAGCTCATAGTTTCTCTACTGGGTCATTGTTCGCAGTTTAAAGGAGAACATTAATAAACTCCTTGAACGCCACAGCCATGTTGCTCAACTCTAAAAAGCCCCACACTTGTCCCGTGCGCACAGTGTGTGCTCAGCATGCGTTGAGGTTGGTTATTCAAGGACAGGGCATGTCATCAGTCTTTATTGAGGCGTTATGGGACTGCTTGTAAGTGATTGTTAGAGTTTGCTAAAAATTTTTTTAGTAAGTAGAAATTTATTATTTTAAAATTCGGGGTCCTAGAATTTGAGAGATTAAGAGACCTTATAGCACACCCAGAATGATGTGCAGTTCTTTAAAACAAATATATTCTTTTGATTTTTAGAAAAATAATCCTGCCGTAGTAATTATAGGCAACAATGGACAATTCCATTATGACCATCAAAAGTAAGTACATTATTTCTGATTCCACCTTCTTTTCAAAAACCTTTTAAAATATATTGTTTCAAATCTGAACATTTTCCTGGTGCAATAAGATTATTATTTTTCCAGCAATTTATTTTATAGCTTGGTAGAAAGGTCTTAATTTGGTTCTGTTTTTAACGTCTTCCTGTGGACCACCTCAGATTTCATACATAAAAACGTATTGTTTTATTTAACCTAAAATACATCCTTTTATAGACTTATAAAACATTCATCTTCTCAGTGATTCCACTAGTCATGTTCTCTCACCTTTACTAAGAAGAATCTTTGAAAAATTAAGTTTGGAGGCTTGACTAAACTAATGACTAAGAAATTTATGCCTTAAAGTTAAATAAAAAATAAATAATAATTAAATTTAAAAATAATAAAAAATTTATGCCACTGTACTCAATCTTAGTATTGCTATATTAAAGGTTCTCAGGGCGACAGAGCTTCTGTTCAGTATATTTGTAATGTGTATGAATTAGGTATCTACATTTTTCATTTTTACGTCTTTGATGTGGGAGGAATTACCGTCTAGCCAAATCAGTGAACTGTAAGAAAATTACCAATCCACATTCCTGTTTACTGTTTCTCCTTTAGTGACTTTTACTCTGGTAGTTGCCTTTGGGGCCAGTTCAGGTAGAGATCCGAGGCCTTCTCCTGTGATTCTGCTTTAGCTGCTCTCGGGTGGGGCCTAGGAATCTGCACTGTTGAAGCTCCACACGTGACTCTGATTCTGTGCCCTGGTCTCAGGTAGACCAGTGTGCCTGCCCCGGCCATCAGCACGCGGTGGCGCTGGCGCCTGATGTTATCCAGGAAAACTCCTGCGTCAGCTTTGCATCTTCTGAATAAATAACTTCAGATTTCCCAAGATTTTGTCGTAACTGGATCCTGTTTTACTCTTTCTAAACACTAATCATTTTAAATCGTGAGTTATTAAATACTGAAAAGCTTAAGTTCCTTGTTTGTTTTCCTTTCCCTCATACTTTAGTGATGGCGCTAATCAAGCGTTAGCCAGTTGCCAGAGGGACTTTCGTAATAAACCCTACCCCGTCCGGGCAAAGATTGTGTACTACCAGAAGACGTTGATGGTAAGTAACATACAGTTAGAGATCATCAAATGAACACGATTCTAGTGTGCATTTTCATATTGAATCTTTGATAGGAGTGACATGAATTTAAATTCGGACGCTGTTACTGTCCTCACCAGTGTGACTGTGAGAAAGCAGAAGTGGACTCAGGGTTCTGCGTGAGTGGCCGTGCGGGGTAAAGCCTTGCCACTGGGTTTGCATCGTCAGTAAATGTTGATAAGCACCCTGCTTTGTGCCACCCGTTATGTATGTGTCTAAGCCTTGAAGATACAATTATGAGTAAGACAAAGGGAATTTTCTTCACGGAGCTTGTCATCTGCTGGGGAGACATGAATGTGACATTACTGTGCTGTGTGATGAGTACTGCAGCACAGATACCACTGAAGGATCAAGGGGTTAGAACCCTGTGGCTGCCAGGTGGCCATGGGGAAGCTCCTCAGAGTGCAGCTGCCCCTCGAAGGGCAAGAGACAGTCTCCTAGATGGGGTGCAGAGAAAACGCACAGGGACTGTTGACAGATTTGGGAAAGGCGAGTCATTTGACATGGCTGATGGGTAGAGAAGACTATGAGAAATGAGGTGACAGGTTAGCAGTTAACAAATCTTGCCGGTCTTGTGTAGTTTACCTACATGAGATAACAGTGTAAAGAGTCTTCAGCAGGAAACCAAAGTGATCAGATTTGCGGTTTAGGAGGAAGGCTTAGGCAGCAGTGTTCTTATAACAGTATTCGTGGAGGAGTGAAGGAGATGGCCATTTAAACTCCTTGACTTTTAATGCGCTGTACCCTGTGTTTGGTGCTCTACAGGAAGTTCCTAGTTAATTCTTTCCAAGAGCCCTGTGGGGTGGGCAACCCCATTTTATTCATGGGACAATTGAATGTGGGAGGTTTCGAGAAACTTGGACAGTGTCATACCAAATAAGTATGACAACTGCTTTGAACCCAGCAGTAGCCTAACTGCAAGACCCCGCTTGTGGTCTGAACCAGGGCAGAGGGGAGGGCATGGGGGGTGGAGACTGGAGGAGTTGCTGCTGGTTTGCTGGGGGGCAGGCGGGTGAGTGCAGCTGTGGAGTCAGAGGTAGTCCCTGAATTTCTGGCCAGTTGTACAATAAGGCGGTACCATCAACTAGGTGAGAAGGGGCACATTGGTTTGTATTTGAGGGAGGAATGGGAAGGCGGGCAGTCACAGTAACTAAGATCACAAACACTGTGTGAACTCTGCTTTTTAAAGACACTGTCAGTACCTGGTTATATAATACTTAGAAGTAAAACATTTTTTGTAAATTTTTCTTTCCCCTCAACCCTTGTACTCCTTTGTATAAAACTCTTAAAAAGGCAGTTCTTTGGAAAACTTTGTATTGGCTAAACTTTGTATTGACTAAACTTTGTATAGTCTTAAATGCCTAACTAATGGAGAGACTTCAGCGTAGAGGAAGTGTCCAGTCTTTAGTGACTGGCTTGGGTCTGCGTTCCACCCTGCGCAGCTTCAGTGGGGTCATCAGTAAGTCACACTTACCTTCACGTGGCAGAACCCAGACACCAACTTCGGCAAGTGCAGACACACACTTGAGGTCACAGGGCACAGGGAGGCTGCCTGCATGACCCAGCTTAGTGAGGTGGTGGCCCCTCCCAGAAGTCCCCAGAACAATAGTCCTGTGAAACGTGCTCCCAGAATAGTTGCGCAGTCAGATGAGGTTGGGCCCGACTGCACGTTAGCACATAAGATGTTGGGGAGCGCTGAAGGACAGAAACCTCAGCAAGCCCACATCCGTCAGACTTACCCGACCATGGAATCCTGTTCTCGCCCAATATCTACGAGTGTCTCTAGAGCGAGTGTTCTGAAGAGTACATTTGAGAGAGACGTGGCAGGACACACAGCCGTGACGTAGTGTCCTAGCCTTTGCCTGCTCAGTCCATCTCAGTACTCTCCCCGCCTCTCTGCCTGGCAGAGTCATGCTTGTTCTTAAACACACTCATTTGGATCCCTCATCCATCAGATTTCCCAAGCATGAGCTCCTAATTTTCTGTCTCCTAACTCAGTTTTGTTTCTACAATGCTTATTTGGCCTTTAAAATATGTTGTATGGACTTACCAGTCAGCTATGGTTTGCATGTCTTTTCTCATCAATATTATCTTAAGTTACTCAGTGCAGGCATAATAGCCCGTATTCCTCGTCCCTATATTCTGCCCATTTTAGGTACTCAAGGAAGGTTTATTAGATTAGTACTCACACCCTTAGCTTGCCCCAGGGTTTGAACTTCAGAGGGAAGAACAAAGTAAGGGGAGCAAGAAATGCTGTTAGTGAAGGAAACAGTCAAAACAAAAGATATTTAAATTCTGCAAGTGTAGTATTTCACAGTGGGTTGAAACTACAAGATGAGTGAGGAAGGTTAGCGGTGACCTCACAAAGAAGTGACACCGGTGTTAGTTACCGGACATCGGACTTGTGCAGTCATGGTCCTAACTTTCCTCCTAACTCATAGCAGCGAATATATTATCCCCCACTGCATTCCTTTTTTTCAAAGAAGTAGAACTAGACAGTCTACTTCTGATAGATTTCAGTTTGTCAGAGTTCAAGAAAAAAAAAAATGTACTGAACAGTTGAATATTTTTAGTATCAGAATTAGAAAGTGATTAACTTAACACCTTTGTTTTTTAGCTCTTGAGGGCAAATGTCTTACTGATTGATGATTCTGATTTGAAAGACTCTGTAAAGGAGAACCATTAGTAGATGATGTAAACTGTAATAGGAGCATTACCAATCGTGGAAACACGCAAATATTTCCACTAAATAAATGGCAGGTGATTTTTAAAAATGTGTAGGAGTCCCTCTCACATTATACAGAGGCTGACCCTTCACACTGACAGGTATCTCTCTTACTGGAAATTTGGACAGAGTACTGTAACATTTCTCCCGTGTGACTTCCCCTTAACTACGCTGACAACACTTTGCATCTGGAAGTAGCAGTGGCAGTGCCCTGACTGTCACATGTACCTGCTACTCCTTTCGCTCCCACCGTTGACCTCAGGGACCCCTGCTTAGGGCGGGGCTCGTGATTGCGTTGCCCGAAGTGGAGGCTTTGAAGAGGCCGGACCGCTGCGTGACTGGGATCTTGAGCAGAGTATTCCTGCGCTTCTGTAGGATTCCAAGATTCGTTTTAGACGTTTACGGCTGTTACTTCAAAATACATTCTGCAGGGTAGACACTTACGTGTCTTTTTACTGTTTTAATTTCTCGCCTCTTATGTGAATACATTTGCTGTCTCTGCTAACTTATGACTGTCTAATTACCGTCCCTCATGATTTTCTAAGGCAGTCTGTTGAATTCTCAGCTAGCTGTCGTCAAAATTGTAAATTCGGCATGTTCATTTTAGCTCTGTCACTGGGTTTGAGAACCAGTGTGATCTCCCTTCTGTGTGAATCATTCGCAGAAAGTAGTCATGTTCCCTAAGTCTTCTCAAGAGAAGGTAACCCATATTCTGTTTTAGAAAGATTTTCATGGAAGGATACCAAATTTTTCTCATTAAGGCTTTGACACATAGTAGGGTAAAAACCATTTTCTTAAGCGAAATATCTTGTTTAATGTACTAATATCTTGTTCAAGTGAAGTTATTTAATAGACATGGGATTAGCCTTTATAATAAATAATGAGAGAATGCTGATAGCTTTGGCAGTTGATTGTTAGACCAGATATAGAGATCAAATGGTATTAGTCATAAATTGGTTATTGGAAATTCTTTTTACAATGTCCGTTGTAAAATCTATAACTACAATATGTCTCTCTAGGTAATGATCAACAATGGCTTCACACCAGATAAAAATGACTATGAATTTTGTGCCAAAGTAGAAAATATGGTAATCCCCCCACAAGGGCATTTTGGAATATCCGCTGCAACTGGAGGTCTTGCAGGTAAATCTTGCTGTCTTCTAATAGTGTACAGCTGTGAGTTGAGTTTTATTGGGAATAGTGTATTTTGGAGATGCGTAGACTTGTTTACCTTCAACATTTGAAAGCTAGTCGTAAGCTTCCCACAGCTTTCAGTCCCAGTCCTTTGGTCTCTTGAAACTGCTGGTCCTCTGCTTACATTCCACAGGTGTGCAGTTGGCTGGGGCTGCATACAGTTCTGTAAATTAGAGCATCACTTTGGGTGCTATTTTATGGTGAAAGAGGCATTTAAAGTTAAAGCTACAGAAGGTTAATTGCCAAATTATTTAGGATCCTGAGTGTTGTCACAGCACGTTTAAATAAATGGGTAGCCTGAGAAAATATTATTGGGGTCTAAACTTTTAAAAAGATTTACCATTTTTTTCCCTATGTGTGGTGATAAATGAAGCTAATTTGAAGTTAATACTGTCTTATATTTATATGGTACAGTATATAAATTTATTATTTTCAAATATCTTAATTTTTCTTCACAATGACTCGGAGAGGGAGAGAGGGGATCATATTTACCCTGTTTTTAGATGGCTTTTGCAAAATCTTGGCTTAAGGGACTTTCTGAAGATCCCATGGCCAGTGATGTCAGACTTTGCGTGGATTTCTGATGCTGGGTGCAGTGCTGTTACACTGCACAGCTTCTCCCACAGTCACCTCACCTAACCGTGGCGTTGCAGTTTGCCGTTAATCTGGCTACCTACCGAGAGCTCCTTAATAGTGGCAGAAAGCTTAGGGATTGCCACACAGTTGAATTTAATCGCTTTTACTTTGTGGATATGACTAACCAGGGTTGGTATTTTAATTTGATGTTACGAGGTTTGATCTGGTAAGTCCCTGTTTTGAGCTTAAAACAGCTTGAAATTAATTTGATGTTTAATATGATTTTTTTAAATAAAATTGTTCATATCCGCTATTGAGGGAAACAGATTCGCATGATGTAATCATATTATCTAAATCGGGATGCTTTGAGAGTAAAAGGAGATGCCGTCAGTCATTCCAGGACACAGGTCCATCAGGACTGCCCCAGTGAGCAGGACAGAGCAGCGTCATGCTTATGACAAGACAGTGAGGCGGGAAGTGGTAAGTGCTGTAGGAGAGGCTCAGAGACAGTAGGTACAGGAAGTAGGTGAGGGACCAGATTTTGTCTCATTTTCCCATGGAGGTCCGTGGGAAAATACGGGAGGACCCTGATGCCAGGGTTCAGAGTTTAGGCTTGTTTTGCCCCTTCATTTGTTCATTCCCTTATCAGACATTTATTAAACATCAGTTGTGTGTTTAACACTTAAGAAAGTGAATTTTCGCTTACTTCTATTGTAAGTTTTTTAGATGAATCTGTCTCTAAGTTCACAGAGCACCATTGCATTTACAAAATTCGAGCTGATTTTTCTTCTCATTATTTCTTAAAGAAATAGATATCTACAAAGTAGATTCACAACCATAAAAATAACCTATTATGGAACTTGTTCAGATTTTTTTTTTTTTTTAATTTGTAGATGACCATGATGTCCTTTCTTTTCTCACTTTCCAATTGACTGAGCCTGGGAAAGAGCCAGTAAGTATAACGTTTTTTCAAAACGTTTGTTTTCAGTTCAGTAGTATTGCCTCATAGCTGGAAACTTGGGGAGACTACATTAGGTTTGACTCTTGTTTCTGCCTGTCACTGCCGTGTGACCTTGTGCAAGTTACTTAGCCGCTGTAAGCCCTGTTCTTCACTCGTAAACATGTTTGTACTGGCCATCTCACGACATTGTAAGCACTGAATAAGGCATTGCACTTCTAGCAGGCACTCAATAAATGGTTTATTATTTGCTGTAATTATTAGTAGCAAAAGCAAATTGGTTATGATTTAAATAAGAAATTTTTTTGTTAGCCTTTCAAATAATGGCAGTTAAAAGGAGGAAAAATGTATATATTGACATTTATTATTTTTTAACATTTTTAATGTATTTCTTAATGATCTGTCTTTAAACTCTAAAAAAGCCTACACCAGATAAAGAAATTTCAGAAAAAGAAAAAGAAAAATATCAGGAGGAGTTTGAGCACTTTCAGCAGGAATTGGATAAGAAGAAAGAGGAGTTCCAGAAGGGCCACCCAGACCTGCAGGGGCAGCCTGGTGAGTTGTGGCACAGCTGTGTCCTCGGGCCGCAGCGGCAGGCCACAGCGCGCGTGTGTCACCTCCACTGTCATTTGTCTCGTCCTCTCTCGCGCGTCTGGCACATTCCAAGTGATTTCCAGAAACCATTCGTGAGCAAGTCCTCAGTCTTTCAAGGGCTTGGAATAGGACATGCTGGAGTGGGGTGTGCAGTAAGGGCTCCTGTGGTGACCTGTGTGAGCAGTGGTCTGAGAAAACCATCAGAACTGTTGTGAGAATGACGCGAAGTGGTTGCTGGCTCTCCTCCCCTTAGCAACAGAGTCCTGGACTTGAGAGACCGGGAACTTTAAAGTTCAGTCGAAGCAGGGCACTGTGGCGGAATGCTTACGCGCACCACATGTCACAGATAAAATGCGTTAGGGCCCAGCAGCGTGACTGTTTGTGTGCTAAGGTGTGTTACATGGGCTGGTCCCCCATCGAACTCTGTGGTATGCGACTCTCTAAGTGATCGACCGTGCGACGCAGACTTAACGAAGCTACAAATGAAAAATACATTTTATTCTTTTCTTGGATTTGTTTTAAATGTAACGTGTGACTTGTGAGTATATCCTGAAGCTTATTGTAATAAGTGCTTGAACGAAATAATCTATTTTCAGCATGGTCAGGTATAAAAGGAAAATCAGGTCTTTTCCACTCCATTTCTTAATCTTTACATAAGTAAAATGCACATATTTTAAGAGAGTAGTTGGATGAATTTTGACAGATGTGCATGCCCATTTAACCATCACCCAGATCAGTACGCAGAATATTTTGTATCACCCAAGATGTTCCCTCATGTCTCTCCACGTCAACCCTCCCTCCCCAGAGGCAGCCACTATTCTGATTTCTGCTACATAGGTTAGTTCTGCCCACGCAGATGAATAGAATCACACAGTATAGTTGAAAGAGAAAATGATTTCTAGGTGAAAATATCAGACCAAATTTATAATAAATGTTCAACCACCAGAAATGTCTAAAACAAATCATAACTTAATCATGATTGAATTAATTATCTCTGCATGTTCGATGTCGGGAGGTCATATCACTGTTGGTGATGTTCTGATTTTAGTTTGTGTCGTTACTTTGGTCACGTACGGTATTTTGAAAACTACATGTGTATAGGTGATTCTAATAATTTTAATTTGTAATTTCTTCTTCAGCGGAAGAAATATTCGAGAGTGTGGGAGATCGTGAGCTGAGACAAATCTTTGAAGGACAAAATCGTATTCATCTTGAAATCAAGCAGCTGAACCGACAGTTAGATATGATTCTTGATGAACAGAGAAAATATGTGTCCTCCTTGACGGAGGAGATCTCTAAAAGAGGAGCGGGAATCCCTGGGCAGCACGGACAGGTGAGCTTTCTGAGATGCAGCTGTGCTTAGTTAGCTCTGATGGAGGAGAGGCAAGGAAGGCTGCTACGCTGTGTGCTCCCTGGAGTGTGGGTTATCGAGCTGGCTGGCCATCTCTTGTTTTTCCTCCAGATCAGTCAACAAGAACTGGACACTGTCGTGAACACTCAGCATGAGATTCTGAGACAAGTAAACGAAATGAAGTAAGTATCCAGAAGTAACATCTGAGTGTGGTGTGCTCTCTTTATCTTAAATTCATGGCTTGTCACATTCTGGGGTCATTTTATTAATACTGACATGTAAAGTACAAGAACTTTTGATATTGAGAAACTGCAGACATGTTTACAGTTTTAAATTATTTTAAGCTAGAAAAGAAATGCTGTAGCATCTTTAAAAAAATAAAGGTTCGTCACGTTTACTCTACAGCCAGAACTACTTACACATTTCTAAGATAGGAAAAGAATATGAGTACTATATCACAGTTCTTTGAAAAATACTAGGGGAATAAGCACGCATAGCATCATAGGACTGTAATACAAGCATGCCTTATGCAGGAGCTTCTTTTTGATGGAGTGAAAACATTTTAAAGGATATACGCTATGTGCGACTACCTCTTTTTCATTCCATCTTGTACCCCAAGAGAGACTGGACAAAGAGTTGGAGCAAAGAGGAGATACTGTGTCCTTGGAACATTGAATGATAAGTTTCTAAAAAGGGTCCGCTTATGCAGATAATTAACAACTTTAAATGCCTGAAGAACAGTAACAGCTAAAACGTCACATTTCATAAACTAATACTTTATAGCACTGCCCCAGCCAGTATAACCCTTGACAGACAAGAACGTCAAGGTGAGTTCTTTAGGATTGGAAAATTCAACAGGATTCGGTTAAATAGAAGGTGAAAATATCTAACACGTAGAGGTTAAAGGCAAACCAGCTTACGACTGCAACTTCGTATTTCTTTCAGTTGTACTGTTCGGAATTTTTAAAAATCTTCAATTTGTAAACTAGTTATTAAAATATTTATGATGCTAAATGAATAGTTAAATTGTTACAGAAATAGACTGGATTGTGTGACATCATTTTTAAAAATTTTTGTTTTGATCTAATTTTAGACTTCAGACATTTCAAAAATAATAGTCTCCATATATCCCCCACCCATCTTCCCCTAACTAGTTATAGTACAATGGTCAGAACCAAGAAGCTAACATGGATACAGTACTATGACTACACTAATGATCTGATTCAAATGTTGTCAGTTTTCCACTGTGCCTTTTTCTGTTCGAAGATCCTGTCCAGGATCACGTGCTGCTTTTAGTTATTTCTCTTTAGCCTTCTGCAGTCTGGAACAGTTCCTCTTTTCTTCTCTGGCATGACCATGCTGGTTTCCAAGAACATTGATCAGTTATTTGGTGAAGTGTCCTTCAGTGTGGGTTTGCCTGATGTGTATTCATGGTTGGATGGAGGTTCTGCATTTTTGACAAGAATACAGCAGTGTACCATGTCCACAGTGTCAGTATATCTTATTACTGGTGATGTTAGCTTCGCTTTTCGACGATGGTTTCTTCCCACTTTCTTTAAGTTACTATCTTTCCCTTACTAGTTAACAGATATTTGGGGGAAGATGCTCTGAGACTATGTGCATGTCCTGTTTCACTTTAAACTTTTGCTCACTCATTTTAGCATCCGTTGATGTCTCTCCTGCAACAAGAAAGTGGTGTTTACCAAGTGCTGGTTTTTCTGTTTCTATCTTTCCTTCTGCATTTATTTATTTATTGAAATTCTGTAAGGACCAGCTGTTCCTTCTCCTGCATTTTTTCATTTAATAATTATTTATATCAGTATGCACTCAGGAATATGTTTTCTGTGGGTTACAATCCAATACTGTCATCATTTATTTTGTCATTCAGATTATCCCAGCTCTGGTCATTAGGTGCTTCTCCAGATTGTCTTTGGTGTTCTTTCAGCCCGCATCCTTTTTTATCCATTTCTTAACTTTCTGGTAACCACTTTTTGTTTCAGGCTTATCTTTTATTTTCTCTGCCCCAGCTCTAGAATCAACCTCTTCTCCACTGGGCCTTGGTTCCTTTTATTGGAGAAGGGTAATTAGAAACCAAGATCTGGGCACCAGGTGTGCTCATTACGACTGGGATGCCGTTGTTTCTAGGCTCTCAGTGGACAGAGCGAGGAGATATATGAATGTATACTAACCCACAAATACCTCTCTCTTTGTATCTACGTGTGTTTTTAAAACCATGAGATTATTCAGATACTTTGGATTCCAGTTGGACTGGACTGGACTGAACACTGCAGGGTCGATTCCAGCCTTCCTCCTCTCCGTGTTTGAAAATTATTTCTCCAACAAGGAGAAACCTGGTTCTTCTTATCTGCAATGTATTTACTTATTGGTTCAATTTTAGTGTGCCCATAAAGTGGTATCCAACTGTAAACCCATATCCCTGTGGGAAAGATCCCCTTTCCTAGTCTTTCCTTCTTTCCAGCCCTTTCCCAGCCACCCGCTCTTAGTAATCCATCCCATTCACTCCTGCTTTGTTCTTCCTGTATTTCTTCTGCACACATGTATTTTCTTAGCCCCCTTCTTTCTTATCTGAATGGTAGCCTACTCTTTAGTAAAAGATAAAGGCATAATGTTAAGTTGTAGTTTTATAAACTATTTTCCAAGGTTGAAGAAAGTTGTTTTTTAAAATATTGATCTTTTATCTTTTTTTTTTAATCATCTGATATATTGGACTTAGTATTGTATGTTACCATTTAAAACCTGTGCGGGAAAGACCCATCTTCCAGCAATCCACTGTCTGACGGGATTCTCCGTTGCAGGAATTCCATGAGTGAGACGGTCAGGCTGGTCAGTGGCATACAGCACCCAGGCTCTGCGGGGGGCATGTACGAGACAGCCCAGCACTTCAGCGACATCAAGGAGCACCTGCACGTGGTGAAGCGGGACGTGGAGAGCCTGGTGCAGCGGAATGCGGTAAGCGCCGCCCCCGCCCGCCTTGCAGTAGTCGCCGTTAGGAAAGGAACGCATTCAGCTTCATTCCGCTGAAAAGACTTCAGCTCTCTAGTTCATGCTAATGCTCTTTGACAGTGTCGAAGACGCAATTATTCCATGTGTCTGTATGCACCACATCATGCTTCCGTAGCCTATCGAATGTAATTTTTTACAAAATAGATTGCTATTCCAATTAGGGGAGCTATCACAATTTCAGACTTTTTTCCTAGATTCTTTTCTTTAAGATTTCTTTAAAAAAAATGGCTCTTATCGATAATGATATCTGTAAATAGCTTTGAGAAGATAAATGTCTCTCTTGACAACAAACCCTTTTGTTGGACTGACTTGTGCTGCGTAACTCATGTTTCTGTCTGTCTCAGCTGTTTAGCACAGATCAAAACTTGCTGACTGGTGGCAACTTTAAGCAAGGCCTTCCAGCTATTTTTCCTGCCTTGTTTCATTTTTTAAAACATTTTTTGTTTTTGTTTTGCTTTATTGGGTCTTTTTTTAGTGTAATCTCACTTTTGGAGATTGGCAATAAATATTAAAAATAGGTAACTTTTGTTGATATTTAACATGCATAAGAGACAATATTAGAAGATTGATCCTGGTAATTTTAAGTTTATTCTTGACTCCTGGCTTTAAAAACCCTCCCAAAATTTACAAATGCTTGTAGCATTTGCCTCTTCTAGTTTTCTAAATATGGCTTCATGGTTTTCTTACTGACCATTACCTCTCATCCAAAACATCCTTAGTTCTGTTTGAGGTTATTTTCCCCAAATTTTAGCCTTTGTCAAAATGGTCCAGTTGATGCTGTGGGTGGTATTATATATGTACTGAAGAACTTTATCCTGTAGATTTACACACATTTAAACAAAAAATCTTAGGAGCCCTTCTGTATGGATGCCTTGTCCGTGATATTTAATTACCTCTTTATAATAGAAGGAATACTCATCAAAATAGAAAAAGAAACACTTTCAAAATACCAGTTAGTAATGTCGAACACTAGGAGATCAGGGACGAAGAGAGCTGAGCCAGAGCCATGATATTGCCAGGTCGGTCACTGGTTGGGCAACTGTGCAGCCGTCTGAACCAGGACACGTGGGAGTGATGCTGAGCTCTCAGAAGTGTTCTGGTCCAGACGCTGACACAGGTACCCTGTTGAAGGTGATGCTCTTAATAATTACTCCAGTACAGTGGTGTAAACTGGAAGTGTCCAGGAATTTGGGGGCTGTGACCCCCAAGGACACTAAAATCAATGTCCCTGTGACAAAGATAGGAGCCAAATGGCAATGAGTGAGTGACTGGACAGTGAAAAGGTGCTCTTTAAAAAAATTGGTAAAAGTTGAGATGGAAGATATTTACAGGATGAATAAATGAAAATACTTGTGTTATACAATAGACCATGATTTCACATTTATTTCTTTTTCTGAAATACTAATTTGACTGATTGTAACAGAAAGTTCTTTGCCTTACAGCCATCAAATGAAAGACTGAAATGCCCAGAACTGCCACCTTTTCCATCGTGTTTATCCACGGTGCACTTCGTCATATTCATAGTGGTACAGACGGTGTTGTTCGTTGGTTACGTCATGTACAGGTGAGTCTCTAAAATTTGGCCCAGCATTTTGCTGTATTTGTTTAATTTGGAATACTCAGTATCATCTGTGTTCATAATGGAACTTTGAATACCTATTAGTTGGATTTATACAAAGCAAATATTATTTCTAGTCTAGTTCAGTTCACGTGGGAGTGCACATATAGAATGTATGCTTATTTTAATGTATTTTATACTTCAAAAGACATCGTGTATATTTCAATTTTAAGCAATCCTATTTCTTTCCTAAGTATAGAAATTCTTTCAGTTTTTTTCTTTCTGTTTTTTCCTTAGGACTCAGCAAGAAGCAGCTGCCAAAAAATTCTTTTGACCACCATTTTCATATGTGTACATCATGTATGTATGTACAAAATGTTGTCTTTTTGAGGGAATTGAAGTATTTAAATTGCTTCATAGGCTAAATTATTAAATTTTGTATAAAATAATTTAAACATTGATTTACAGTAAGAATAAAACCTTAAAGACAACCACATGTAAATTTGTGCATAGTACATAAAATCTATTTAAATTTCAGTGCATTTCTGGCCAGTAGAACACAGCCACTGGACAGAATATTGATAAATAAGACGGTAAATAATAGAAAATTGGGGCTAGCCCCAGATATGAAAATTTCCCCTAAGTTTCAGATGTTGGAGATTTTTCTTTATTTTAACACACTTACCCTCCTGCCCCCCACACTTGAGATCTAAGAGCTCCCCATCCTGGTTATCTTGTAACCAGTCTTTGTAAGAGGTCAGAACTCCCTCCTGGGACACCCAGGCCCGCAGCCCTTACTTAACCTGCTACCCTTTGGTCCCAGGACATCTCGTCCGAGAGCCTTAGGGCTGGGGAAGAGCCTCACATTGTTTATTGAAGTGTGTCCCCTCTGATCATCCGTGGTGTATTTCACTTTTCAAGGAAATTTTGGGGGGAAATTAAGAGCTGCTCTTTGCCTAAAATGCCATTTAGGTGAACAACATTCCTCTGATGGTGGCTTTGAAGGGTATTTGCCTGGTAATGCATTCATTTCGTGTTTGCTCGTTTTCTTGAACGTCTTCATTCTGTCAGTTCAATATTATGAGAATCATTTTTGCATTTGTATTTGTAATGAACTTCCCCCCTTTTGTACAGCATGTGGATTCAGCTCAGATTGCACGTTCTGGGGATATTTTGCTTCACAGAACCACCACTGCACTCTGGTTTACATTACTCTGTACAACCTGGTGTTTGCAACGCCGTGTACCCGTGTAAATTAAGGAGGCTGTTTTATAAAGAAGCAGTGTTAAGATTTTTGAAGGCAAAAATTTGAAAAATAGAGTTAATACTTCTGATTTATTTGTTCTAATGCCAGAACTGAGGATATTGTGAAGTACTTGTTAGTAAGCTTAACCTTGAAATGTGAGCCTGGAGGGGTTGTTATGGTTTTCATACATATTCTAGGTACTACAGAAACAGCCTGTAAATGACATTTTAAAATGCACTTAATTTTGTCTTCACAGGTGATGTAGACTTATTTTTGCTGTCTTTCAAATACTTTTTTTTACCTCTTTTAGCTAACATGGTTGTTTTACATTTGTTGTAGGATGCAAAATAATACTGTTTTATAAAATAGTACTGTTTCATTCTTTCAGGCCTTCATTAATTTACCCTAAGATGTCATTTACAGATGGAGCTGACTGCCTACAGTCTGTACAAAGACTCTGAGGAACTCTCCCTTCCAGCAGTATCTAACGTGCTGTGTATACAAACAGTCCTGACGTTTCCTTCTATCTCAGCATTTATCCTAGAACCGAATGAGAACGTTCTAATGATTGCTCACTCTAGTCATTTCAGCATAGAAAATGCTTCACTAGAATTTTTCCTTGTAATCTTAACCCTTTGAAATTCATGTTTCAGAGACATCATCATCACAGAATTTATTTCATGAAAAAGATAGAAATACCGTCAGAAGAATATTTAAGTTGTAGACTATGAACTTGGGAAATCCTCTTGAGATTCAAGGCTTCAAAATGTCCAGTATTGTAAAGTCCATGTACCTGAACTTACTAAAGGAATCCCAGACGCACGCAGTGCCCTTTTTCAGACAAACGTTCAAGAGGAATCGTTCGATTGTTGCTAATACAAATGGAAATGGCTGTTATGAAAAGCATGAGCATGAATCTTTTTTACTTAGGAATGTAATTTGCTACAAATCACCCAGGAAAGCAATTTGCACAGGGTGATTATTCGAAATTTGGTTTATTTTCCTCAAAATCATTGACTTTCAGTAGCTCATTTCCGAAGAAAAGTGCTTCCCCTGTGGACAAATCAATCACTGCCAGGATTCTTTCATTTCTGTGCTGTTTTGTATAATTGAATTTAACTTCTCTCACACCAGCAAGTATTCTACAGGTGCCTTGGATTAAAACAAAATTGATTTTAAAATGTTAGTGTAAGTGGTGCTTATGACGCCACTTTTACAAAGAAATACAATTACATAATGGTTGGAACCATTATTTAATGTACCTGTGTGTGTTCTAATTGTGTGGATGTTTTATTCAGCTCGAAATTTTACTATGAAGCCACAGACAGTAAACAATATTTTGGCGTATATTAAAGGGACATCAGTGTCTGTCACAGGGCGGCCCGCGGATCCCCGGGTCTTGCAGTGCCTGTTCAGAGGACAGGTCAGGGGGCTCCGTTCCAGTCCACCTGAGGTGCAGTTCTAGTGTGGAGCTTCAGAATGTGTTTTCGACAGGCACCGCCAGTGATTCTGAGCACTCTCATGTTCGAGAACCACTAAGGCGGAGAGTGGAAAAAGAAACATAAGTGTTTCGTTGGTTTAAAGCTGGGCCCAGAGCATATTATAACATGTCATTGTCATTAGCAAATAAATGTGCACTGCTTCTTTTATACTTAAAATTTACTTAATGTTCTTTTTACTAAAACTGTTTGTTTAGTAGCAACCAGAAACAAACCGGGTTGTTGCCTGTAACTCTTGGTACTTTGATTGATGGCTTTTAAACTTGCAAAATCATCTTCATGGTCATGGTTAAGCCATGAAAACTTCTGTCTTCACATCTGCCCGCTAAAGCTCTTTGCTTTCCCGGTGGCGACTTCTGTGACGTTTTATCTCAGACAACAGTACTTTTTGATAACTTGGGGAAAACAAAAATGACTTGAATAAGGGATTGCCAGACCCACCGCATGGCAGACACAGTCTTTATAAAGAACCTAGTGACAGTGGTGAATGTTCAGATGTGATTACCTTTTCCTGTCCATGTGCTTTTGCAGGGAGGTCGTGAATGAATGATTATATTGGGGAATTTTTTTTATTTATAAGATCTAATGTGAAAGCATCTCCTGCAACTTTTTAGATCTGTATGTTGCCTGTTTAATATATTTCTTTTAAAGTTTAAAGGAGTTTTCTATCCGCTGTTAATTTCAATTGGATAACATTTTTTTGTCAAGTGTTTTGTTTCTGATTGTTATTTGATGCTAGCTGAAATTCAAAAAATGACATTGACCTTATTCAAATAAAGAAATATTTTAGTAAATTTACTTTCCTTCATTAATCTCGGGTAATAAGTAGTTATTTTCCAAATAGGCCCTGATTTGTGATGGGAGTTGGTTTATGATGTGCTGCGTGCTCTGCCCTAGGGGACATGCCACCTGTGGAATCAACACGAGGAAGCATAAAAAGTAGAAGTGATCATGGATAGTTAGCCTTGTTGGTAATGAGAAATACAAGCTAATTAAAACAACGTATTTGTTGTTTCCACTTTTAATAACCAAAGACTAGTGAAAGTCCAGGTAAGCCTGAACTCTTATTAGTCACCACTGATGGTGGTTAAAAGATCTTTGAATCTTTCTGACAAGTGCCATTTAACCAAGTAACTCTAATTCTGAGAGTCCATGCGATATAAAAAGGGAAGTGTTTCGGTGTCTGACAAATCAGGGTTTGAGTCTCGGCTTTGCCACTCAGTAAGGATGGCCTCAGTCTTCCTAATACTGATCTCAGGGCAGTGGCTTTGTAAGGGACCCTTCATTACGTGGCTTCAGAAAATGGTAGCCTAAGGTACTGGACCTCTCTTCTGAGAAACAGTGGATTTGAAAGAAATCAAAGGCACCGTAAAGCTGGATCAGTGAGCCTGCAGCAGGCGAGATGGCGGGAATGAGGCAGCATCGAGGCCCTGGGCACCAGCGGGGCGCTGCAGACACGGCCTCCAGGCCCCAGTAGAGACCTGGGATTTTATTCAAGGGTGAGGAGACGCCTTTGTAGGAGTAACGCCCAGGGGTCCCATCTCACAAATCCTGGGGTATTTATGTTCTCTTTCTGGAGGAATGAACAGTTCTACACTCAGCAGCCAATAGTTACCGGATGTCCAAGTAGAAAGTCCATTGTAATTGAGGAATAGTAAGTTTTAAAGACATCCCATTTTCTGTGGGATTAACTGTTGGGGAGACGGTGAGAGATTTGGTTTCATAAAACAGTAATACCAGGCAGGATTCAGTCATCACACTGGTGTCCCTACCACCTGAGGCTCTCTAATGCCCGATGCCCCCAGCAAGCACGTGTGTGTGTGTGCACGCACATGCACACACACATGACTGGGCAGAGAGAGGCTGCTTTATAAACTGGCTTTAGGGTTTAGGGATACCTTTAATAATATTTCCTAATAAAACTATTAATATATTAGTTTATTAATCCTAATAAAATATGAAGTGGATTTTTATTTTTCTATTTTGTGCTTTAAGGGATGATAGAAGTCCTCTGATTCAGACCTATCAAATCCAGCTGGCTTTGGAGATCTCACTTTTCTAACCAAAACTACTATATAGGATAAATCTTCAGCAAATTGTCCTTGTCTTTGGGAAATCTAGGTTTTTAATGTCATGAAACACCTGTTCTGTGTTTTCTAAAGGATAATCATGCTGAACTGGGAAAAGAAATATTCTCTGGCTTGTACTGTATCACCTGAAAAGTTCTGTTAGACCTTATTGATGAATAAAGCCCCTCAATGGAGATGAAATACAGTTTATGATAAATGGTGACTTAGAGATAATGGTTTGAATGTACTGAGTTCCAGGCAATGCAAAAGTGCAGCTAAGTATTCACGTACACTCTCAATCAGCACCGAACAAAGTCTTTTTCACCCCAAACCTCTGTTAGTCTTTCACTCTGAGACCATTTTAGCAATATTTTAAAATAGGTTAGTAAAGGGGAAAACAAAATATATAAAGCAAGCATGTTAGGCAAAAATCCAGGTTATATAGTTCCGTACAATCTGAAGGATAGCCATTATTTCCTGAGAGGGCTCATGCCTACTGATAAAATAATAAGCACAGGTTACAAATAGCCCGTATCTTTTCACCTCCCCCACACGTCCCCCCGCCCTGCCTCGGAGTGCTTTAATTAGAAAGGAACTAACGTAGATTAAGGTCTTAGCCATACTCAGTTCCTCCCTTGACCTGAGGAAAACCACGACCGTTGAGAATCTGCTGCCTGATAAAACATGGTCAGAGGTTCTCTCCAGGTACACCAGTGAGCTTGGGTAGAGCACCCAGGAAGTGGATTGTATGTCAGAGAGAACGGTGACCCCACTCCGTATCGATGACGTGACTCACATATGTCCTTACCTTCTGGATGGGAGCATTGGAAGTACCCAGCGCATCACTTCCATGCAGAAGTGTAACATCTCACTGCAGGTGAAGGCTGAGGTAATCTTCCAGAGGTAGATCAAGGCTGGCCCTGTGGACTTCCCTCAGTTGGGTATTTATGTATAGGGCACAGTAACCACTAGAGCAGCACAGAATCCAAGCAAACCAAAGTCAAAAGCCTCGCATAGCACTTAGAGCCCAATGAGATAAAATGATGGATCAAAGGATTATTCTTGCTTAACGAAGCACTTTGGGTTTGAGTCTCATTGCACTCACTCACTTTTCAACAGGATGTTGTATTTAAGGGCTGGAATTTGGAAATTCCGCTACAGCCATACAATGTCATCTCCGATTAATTTAATCGAAGCAGAACTCCAGAGGAAGCCCTGCTGTGTTCATAATCTAACATTTAGAAACGGATGGGGAGGAAGGGATAGATAATGGGAAGGATTTTTCTTCCCATTAGCTTCTGAAATTAGCTTAGTGTATTAATTCAGAAAGTAGTCGGTTCCATCTGATTGTGTGCCTTAGTAATCTGAACCATCTGCCTCTGCGTACGAGGTAGTTCACCCCTTTAATCCAGCTTACAGCCCACAAACCACTCTCCTCCATCACTGTGCCCTTGAAGGGGTGAGGCTGTGCACGGTTCTTTGCTCTTAAGTGTGGCTGTCATTAAGGATATTTGAGGATTTTTTTTTTTTTTTTTTGGTCCTCACGTTATTTTCTGAGTTTTGCTTTTTTCTTTCTCTGGGGCCGAAACCATGGCTTTCTTTATGAAAACGATGATAAGTAACCAGGTAAAGAACTTAGGATTTGGTGGTGGGTCTGAAGAGAAAAAAGAAGAAGGAGGTACTTCTGATCCTGCAGCCGCGCAAGGGATGACTAGAGAGGAATACGAGGAGTATCAAAAGCAAATGATTGAGGAGAAGTGAGTACACGCAGCTTCATCCCCCTTTATAATAAGCAAAAAGTAATGCCTGCAGGCGGTACCTGCTTCAGTTTCCCAATTCCTTTTTGCTCTTTAGATGGATGCTTTTCCTTGTGCTGTTGGCCTCTAACTTTAGAAAAACCCCTAAGTTTTCTGCTAAAGTGAACAATTTGGTAGCATCAGCAGTTACTATGTCCTATTTGTATGAATGGAAATGAAAAATAAATGAATCTACACATCATTTTTAGTGTAACTTGAACACTTTCTGATGAAGGCACGTTTTAATTGACTTCAGTTTAACTGTTCAGAGGGAAAATTGTGAGCCCATCCGTAGAGCCTTTCTGGAATTCACCCTCCTAGCCCATGGAAAGCTTTCAGATGGTAAGAATTCAGACTTTGCTCCTGGAAGAGGTCCTTAAAAACCATACAGTGCAACCTTCTTGATCTCACCTGGACAAAAAAATAGACTAGAAAGCACAATGTAACAATTATGTCATCAGACTTGGCTTCTCAAAGACTATGAATAAATCTGTGGACTTTATTGTGAAAATTTTAAAGAGACAGTAAAGTAGAATAGTTTAACGAATACCTATATGCACCTAGGATGTAACGTGTACAATTAACATTTTGCCATATTTGCTTATAAATGGATTAGTTGGATTAATGATGATGATAGATAGGTGGATAGGTAGGTAGGTAGATAGTAGATGATAGATAGATAGATAGATGATAGATAAAAGATATAGAATAAATTTCAAAGTAAATTACAGGCATCATGCTACTTCACTCTTAAGTACTTCAGCCATATTCCTCCACAAAATAACAACATTCTCCTGGCTATATAAAATGTAATAACAATAAAATAGTAGTAACATTTTAGTTAAGAATACAGAATGTGAATATCACCAATGATTTTTCACTGCAGAAGATTGATCTTTAAGTGCAATCTATATGTAATTTTTTTAAAGTTTAACATTGCATTAAGAGTTTTAATAATCAACTAAGAATTGAAGCATTGATCTTGAGGTTAGATGTTCATCAAATATTACAAAAAATTGTTTCTGTTTTTTTTTTTTTTTTTTTTTTTTTTGCTGCCATGGCTATTTTGCTAACGATCAATTACATAATAGCTACCTAAGTCCTATTGCT
The DNA here is from genome assembly GCA_004027375.1 of Macroglossus sobrinus. Taxonomy (NCBI): domain Eukaryota; kingdom Metazoa; phylum Chordata; class Mammalia; order Chiroptera; family Pteropodidae; genus Macroglossus; species Macroglossus sobrinus. The sequence continues at coordinate 88,698 of PVKZ01003593.1, forward strand.
AAGATGATTATAAATGAAAAGGTTAATGACCTGGAGGAAACTAAGTACCATGGCCTATATTTAATGGGAACCTTGTCTGTTGTATTTTTTCTGAAATTATGGTTATAAATTATCTAGAATACTTACGTTGGGTTCAGTAAATTAAAGTCAGTTCAAGTAAATGCAACTGCAAAAATTATTGGTGCTAAGATAATACTAGGGCCAAAAAAGCAGCATTCTTTCAATAGTGGCTCATTTTGCCTATAGCGTGTAAAATGACAAGTACAATGAAGAAACAGAAATAGAACAATAGACCAAACATTCTCAGCTCAAGGGGGCTTATGAAAAGAAAATAATCAGAAATTTAGACTATACACCTGATCACGTAAAATATCATTTAATATGTCCAAGCAATAAATCTTGTCACAGATATAGCATCTGTTGGATTAACAAATGTCCTAGTTTTCCTTAATTTTATATCTGGATGGATCAAAGATAAAAATGCCCACGTGATGTGGTCAGTCAGTGGACTGGGTAATTTGCCAACTACGTGTCTTTATGTGTATGCATGTGTGTGAATATTACAAATTTATGTTGTCACTTAATTTAGGAAATGGTAGCGAGACAATAGGGCCAGCCTGCTTCCTGATGGCAAGAGGCATGACTCCCAGTCTATCGCTTGAGTTTTCAAGAGCTTCACCACCTAGAATACAATGAGAAGGAGTTGGCGTCAAAATGGGTTCATCACAGTTACATGTAGAGAGAGCTATAGACAGTAAAGCATATATAATCATTAAAACAAATACTAGCAAATAAAAGCCTTCTAAAGCTGTCATTTTAGAAAAGTAGTGGAATTGACTCCATAAATTATAAACTAAAAACTAATTAATAAAGCACTCTACTGCACATTCATTTTTATTTTATTTCTATGTTTAGATTTTTTCCCGCCACTACTGATAACACTGGTACTGAAAGGTCTATACCTAAATAGAATATTTAGAAAGGTCTAAATAATAAAACATGAATCTCTTTATCTCCCATCTCTCAATTATCTTAGTTATGATATAATTCGACAGTACCATTTGTAACTTGAACTCTGATACGTATCACAGATCGAAACATAAAAGCAAAAGTTATAACGCATTTAGAAAAAAGCCTACAATATCTTTGCAACTTGGAAATAGGCAACGATTTCTTAAACGTGAAGGATGCCATTACCATAAAAATTTTAAATGATAAATTACATGTTATCAAAATTAAAAACTTGTGTGCATCAAAAACACCATTAAGAAAATAAATAGACAAGCCACAGACAGAGAAAATATTTGCAGTAAGACAAAGGACTGGGTTCTGGGGTATATGAAACATTTCTAAAACTCAACAATAAAAGCAAAAAAGAAAATGAGCGAAAGAATTGAACAAATAACTTTACAAAGATATATAAATGGCCAATTAGTGCATGCAAAAAAAATCCTGATAATCATTAGTCATTATGGAAATGAAAATTAAAATCACACTCAGGTACCATTACACACATGCTAAATGGCTAAAATTAAAAAGACACAGTACTAAAAGTTGGCCAGAACAACTAGACTTATTCTTCTTATTGATGAGATGTAAGACAGTGTAACCACTTGGGAAAAGGTGTACCAGTATCTAATAAAACTACACTGACTCAGCCAAGTCACCCTATAACTCAGCGATTCCATGCCTAGACATGACTGAAGAGAAATGAACATTCATGTTCCAAAAAAGACTTGAGCAAAAAATGTTCATAGCAGTTTCGTTCACAATAGCCTCCTATAGGAAATAGTCCAGGTGTTCAACAGCAAGAATGAAAAAACAAACGTGATGTATTCATAAAAAGGAATAAACTACCAATAAATGAAAAACCTATATAAATCTCAAACGTTTTTTTCTGCTGAGTGAAAGGAGCCTTACACAAAAGAATGCATAGCGCATTGTTACGTTTATATGAAGCTCTAGGATGGGCAAAGCCCATCTGTGGTGGGAAAAAGATAGTGGTTAGAGAGCAGGCATTGATTGGCAGCGGGGATGAGGGCGTGTCCTCAGTCATGTTCTTTATATTTTAAGAGGGGTGGGGTTACAGAAATGGAGCCAATAGGAGGGAGAGAGAGAGAGAGAGAGAGAGAGAGAGAGAGAGATGATAAAACTACAAACATACATAACTGTAGTTAATGTTGGAGTGTTTGGGGTGGGGAGTGCTGATATCTACAACTCTGAAATAAAAATAAAATAAGATGGATCAATGAATGTTTAGAGGGAGAAGGATACATGATAAATCGTGTGTGGTACATGCTCATTGTAGAATCATGATTGTGAGTATATGGATTTCATTTTAAAATCCCTTCAACTTTTCTGCACGTCTGAAATTTTTCATGAGAAAATATTGGGGTGGGGGTGGGGCGGAAGACCTGCTCCCGCCCATGCCACAGGCCACTGATCACTCGGGTCCGTCCCTTACTCCGTTCCCCTCTCCAAAACTGGAAGCGTGAGCCCAGCCTTCTCTCCTGCCTACTGCAGGCCTGATGTTTGGTGGAGGGCAGTGAGTCCAGGGCAGGCCTGAGCCCGGGGCCCAGTGAGAAGCAGTTTAGATCTGGCCCTTCCTCCAGCCAGCCTTCTGGGCTAATGGTTAGAATGACTTCAAAACTCAAGAAACAGAAACCAATTTAGCCACCTGAAAGCGAAAATAGGCAGCTTGATGCAAACGATGCTTCATGCAAAGATGTTTCACCAAACCCACGAACAGGAATCCCACTAGGCCCCACCTGGGCCTGAACTAGGAACCGGAAAAGCTTCTGGGGGAGCCACGAGCACTCTTTTTCCATCTCTTTCTATTGCTTCTATTTTTGTCTGGTGGCTTTGTCCTTTCTCAGCAGTCAGCTCTCTCCATCCGTCACCCAGCCCACGTGGCGGGTGCCACCCGCAGCCCCCAGCCTCCACGGGTACCCGTGACAGCCCCAGCCACACCACAGGTCTCTCTCTGTCTTTCTCAGTTCCAATCCCAAGTTCCCAGAGAAGAGATTTCATTTCATGTACCCAGCTCGGTCCGAGCCAAAGCAGCCGAGGGCAGGGCCGTGTGTATTGATTGCTCCCCCAGTAACGGGCTCCTGTGGGCAGCTGGGAGAGAAGGTGCTATGGTGGGCTTGGCAGACATCTCTGAGGCGTCCGCTTTGGTCTAGACTATCATGAGCAAAGGAGTTTACTTAAAACCAGCACAGTCACGAGTCCAATGAGGTGGTCCCCAAAGCACTGTGCAACCTCCCGTACCTCATATGGGACATTCCCTTCCCAAGAGGGAAGGGAGGACTGAACCTAAATCAAGGTCTAGAGGGAGTGACAATGAAGGGAAATGGCTTTATCTAACATCCCCAAATCCCACATACCTCGAAGCACCCCCCATCCCCGGTGTTTCCCCCGCCCCGCACCCCCATGCCTGAGGACAGAGGGGGCTCAGAAGGTGTACCCTGGGGTACACCTGTCTTCAGCTTTTCTATCCTTCGATCCTGTCTTCTATTCTTTTTTTTTTTTTTTTTTTAGGATGGAAAGAGATGCTGCCTTTACACAGAAAAAGGCAGAGAGGGCCTGCCTGAGAGTTCACCTCAGAGAAAAGTACAGACTCCCAAAGGTGAGACGCCCAACACAGTGAACACTCAGTCATTTCTTACTGAAAAATGGGGAATCCCCGATTATCAGCAAAGGGTGACGCTCGTGAATATATACATACAGTAGTTCCCCCCCTTATCCTCGGGGGTTACATTCCAAGAACCCCATGGAATGGATGCCTGAAACTCGAGATAGCCCTGAACCCCAAAATACTGTTGTTTCCTATACATGCATATTTATGAAAAATAGCAATTTATAAATTAGGTTCGGTAAGAGACTAACAATAATAATTAATCATAGCACAATGATAGCAACATACTGTAATGAGAGTTATTGGAATGTGGCATGAACTAAAACAAGGGTCACCTGAGCACAGACAGCACTATGGCATCTCAGCAGGGGGTGTGACCCCTGAGATGGTGCCAAGTGGTTATAGGTGGGCGGGAGCGTCCACAGCGAGGAGACAGGAATGAAGAGCTGAATCTCGTCTCTGGAGGGACAGAGCAGGACGCCGAGCATCGAAAACGTATGAATCGTTTATTTCTGGCATTTTTCACTTAGTATTTTCAGACCGTGGTTGACCACGGGTAACTGCAATCACGGGACATGAAACGACAGACGAGGGTGGGGACAACTGTACCACGTGCGAGCGTATACATAAATGCATGCATGCGTCTCCCTCTTAATCGAGGCATCGTGGTACAGTGAAAAGAGCATGGACTAGTTTGTAAAGATGAGATTGATTCCAGGCATCGAACCTCTGTGAACTTCCACTTCCTCTCAGCGGAATGAAGTTCATACCTGTAGATGACATTCGTATATAGATTTATGTAACGATGGTAGAGCTTCTATGTGTTGAGACATAGCGGGGATAACCATCACAGCTGACATTCATCGAGCTCTGCGTGCCAGGCTCTGTGCTGAGTGCTTTGCCAAGTATCAGTTCGCTTAGTCCCCTCAGCGGTCCTGAGAGGGAGGTTCTGACAGCAGAGGACGCCGGTACAGAGACAGGAACCGCCCTCCCACCACAGGCCACACAGCAAGGGGCGGCGGAGCCCAGGGTGTTGATTCTACAGGGTTCTGCCGGAGCATCAAAGCAACGCCCGGTTCCTTCTTTGGGGGGGCGATGCAGTAGTGCTGGTCGTCACCCGGCGGCTTCTTGGTGCTGGCCAAGGGGACGAACCCCCGGACGCTCCGGTGGGGTCGGCCCTGCAGACTGTCAACAGAACACTGCTCAGCGGCCACACATTCGCGTTCATCCTCCCGAGAGGTGGGCGGAGGACACCCACACGTTCCCAGGCTTGCATCCCGGGTGACAGAGGGCCCGGCACCTTGCTCCTCTGGCTCACGCCTCGTCTCCCCCCACCTGGGGATCGCTCAGCTCCTGGAAGTGACTCCGCCGTCAGGCACCTTTGGGTCGACGTTCACCTTCATCTTCCAGAGGCACACCTCCCTTCGGGAACACCTTCCACCTGCGGGAACCAGAGGAAGATCCCGCCAAAGCACGTGACCCCCAAGTCTGACAGCCATCCCCAAGTCTGACAGCCATCTACAAGTCTGACGGCCATATCAAGTCGGCTGGGGGCGGGCAGGGGTGTTTAGCAAGTGCCACTAAACCAGTTCCTCCAATGGGTTCCCTGAACGTGCTGGAAAGCCGACCTCAGGAGCCATAAACACAAAAAAAGGGAGAGAGAGAGCTCACTGGCCATGCAAGGTCACTGCCGAAGTCACCAGAGTTAAAGAGAGCCACCCTCTGGGAGAGATGGCCCCCTAAGACCCAAGAACCTGAAAAGCTCACAATGAAATTCAAACTCATTTTCATCGGAGACCAGTGTGCATTTTGAAAAGAACGCCGTGCTTTTCGCGCTCCTCACTCTGGTTTGCTGCGGACATTTTCCCCCGCTGTGCTTGCATTTTGGAAGAGTGGAGCACCACGGAGCACGTTACCGTCCTCTCCCACTGTCTGGTGCATTTCCTGAAGCTCCCCAGGACGGCCCTGGCTCCCTTCAGCAACGTGGCTTCCTTCCCCTGGGCAGGAGGCCTGGCTCAGACTCCTGCTGCTGAACTGAATGAAGCTCCAGCCTCTGACCTCAGACGCATCTGATTAAATCACCACAAATCTTGTTTGGAATGAAGCAGAGATGAAATACACACACACACACACACACACACACACACACACGCACACACACGCACGCACACACTCGACCAACAGGCCATGTCTCTTCCACAGAGGTGGGGCTTTTTAAGGATTTATCTTGGTCCGCTGTCCTGCTGTCCTTCTGTGGGATATTACAAGGAGAACTGGGTTTCAGTTGTGGCTCTGAGGCTCGGACACGGTGCGATCTCAGGTGGCTTCTAAAAATACCTGAGCCTCAATCTCCTGGCCGATAAAATGGGGGCGGTGATACCTGCCTCGTAAGGTCTTTGTCTGAGGTAACATAATGCAAAGAACCCGGTAGAACCCCTGACCCATGGAAAGGGCTCAGTGGATGGTGGCTTGTACCACCGCCGTGATGACATCATCTGTGCACAGACGTCCCGTTTATAACAAAAACCGGGGTCCTGAGGACCGTGTGCAAGCACACCAACGTGTGTCACCCGTCCAGCTCCAGGGGTCTGAACTTCAAGAATCGAGCTTTTGTTTGTTCTCCCCCTTAATGGCGAGTCTGTGGTCTTGCTCGTTTCCGGCTCCTCAGGGGTGAACACCTACCTCCAGGCTTAGCCAGGATTCGATGCTCTTCAGAGAAAAAAATATAATCCCAAAATCTCTGAGCCAACTATCCTTAGGGACAAGAGCCTCTCCAACAAAAACTATGGGAAAAAGAGAGAATTATAGCCGCTATGTATGCACATTCGTATCCTCCCTGGAGAGGGGCAGGCCCTGGGGAGGGACAGTGACAATATCTGCATAGGCTACTGCTCTCTAAAGCCGAATGGAGGATGGGGGGAGGGGAGGACAGGGATGGACCATGAAAAAGTCTATTATAAATTAGCAGTGGAGCCCAATATCTTTCATTGCATGGTTTACGACGCTCACATACCCCACTCTCTACGGCTGTTTCAAATGCATAACGCATCTGAGACCTCCCCTGATTTTTTCAAGGACCCCAAGTTCATCTAAGAATCTAATGTTACTGACTCTTTTAGCTTGAGGAAACTGCAGCCCAGGGAGGTGAAATAGTTTTGCAAAAACCCACAGCTATTGAGCAATAGAACCATGATTGGAACTTCAGCCTCTCAACCATGAAAAACAAAAGCTTACTCGCAAAAGGATTTGAACACAGCTCCCTCTTGCCCCAAGGTCTCCGCTCTTTCTACTCTCAGTATTCGAGGTGTCGTTATGGCGCAGGTGAGAACAGGGACCCACAGAGCTGAATCAAAGAGAATTGTGAGCCTTTATTAGCCAGCCGGTGAGTGACTCTCGACCATGCAGGGTTCGAGGAGATCAGCCCCTAGCCCTTACAGGAGGCAGCTTCTAAAGCCTCCTACTAGGTCCTTGAATAAGCAAGCAAGCAGCTTACAGAAAGCAGAAATTAGCAGTTAAAGTCTTGCACAGTGATTATTTGGGGGACTCTCAGAGCAAACAGGGCTAGCAGACAGCTTTATTATCTGCACTTTGGAATGTTGTGTCTCTTTGAGGCTAGCACCTGGTGATACCACCTCCCTGTGACTGATTTACTGTTTCTCCTGGGGGCCTGTCCTTGGAAATTTCACTTCCAGTAACAGGAGAATTTTCACTTTTACAGTGTCCCAACAATTTTAGTGCAGTTTTGAGCTCCAGGTGGCTTCAAACTGCACAAAGACCTTGGGGACCACCTGTGCTGGTCACAACTTCAGTAAATGTCACAGAATCCCACCCCAGCAGCTGGGCACGGTGCTTTTCCTTCTCCTGTGTTGTGTGACGTCAGAGCTGTGAGTCACCGACTTAACTCCAAATAGGATGGAAATAAATAGATGAGAATGTCGCTCGGAAGCAGTCTACACTTAATCCTTGGCTGCAGAGTTTACTTTCGGAGGGAGGCCTTCCCCAGCCACTTTTATATTATCGCTGCATTTTGTACAACTAGATTCTACGCACAATACTTCAAGAACTAGCCTATAGGGTGAAAAACAACTGAAAATACTGATAATACAACTGCCCGCTTTTTGTAAAGCGCATGGGAATTCTAAGCCAACGCACGTTATCCATAAAACGATAACTAATAGAAAAATCACCACTGTGGCTCATTGTCCACTTTGCCTATTTATCCCCAGATGTGGCTAACGCCCCAAGCTCAAGGCGACACCCTGAGCCCCACCCCCGGGCACCTCCTCTGTCTCCGGGGGCGTCACAGGTTACAGTTCCCCTCCCCCACACCCGATGGAGGCTCTGCGTGCAGCGAGCCTTCAACAGGCCCCCGCGGCTAGAAGGGGGTGCTGGGGGACAGCTGCGTTCCCCAGGCCCCCAGATCAGCCTCCCTCCCCGCCCCTGGCAGCTGCTTCCTGTCTGTGCAGACAGGTCCCGCCCAAGCCAGACGCTGGCCTCAGGGTGGAGCTGACGCAGCGCCACCTGCGCGGGACGGGAGTCCGGGCCCCTCGCGCCCCCTGGTGTTCCCAGCGGCAAAGCGCGCGGGACGCCCCAGGGAAACGCACCGTCGCTGCGGTCGTGGTGGTGGGGACCGTGGGGAGGGGGAACAGAAATAGATGTCTGGAGGCGACTTTTTTTTTTTTTTTGGAGCCTATTCTTTTGATACTAAGGACCAGACCGCGCATTTTATTCTAACGTGGTTGCTGGGCTAGCAAGCCTGTAAGGGCTTGGTGGGCCGTCCCAGGGGCAGTTGTCACAAAGCAGGAGGTGGCAGTACCCATGAGTGACTGGGTGGGGACAGGCTGGGAGAGGAGCGTCTGAGCCGTGGGGTCTTCAGTGATATGTCAGCACAGAGAGGTTTCTAGCTGTCTCTGCAGCAACCAGGATGGTGAGAGCTGGTGAAAGGACTCAGGGTACTTTAGAAATAGTTGAAGGACTTGCTGGATTTGCTGGCTGGAGAGGAGATGGCTTTGGAGAAATGACAGGGCATCTTCAGGCCTCGGAGGCTGTGCTTTGATTCTCGTGCTGCCGGCTGTCACGGACCTGTAGGTAACTCCTAGGTCTTCATCAATTATGCAGAGTAGCCCTAGAGACCGCCATCCAAAACCGTGATGGAAGTTTAAGTTGTAGGTTTTCATTTTCTATATGCTCTGATAAGCAGCAGGGAGGCCCGGGAAGGCTAGGCAGTGCCCATGGGCATCACCATGACGGGGAAAGCTCAAGGCCATGGCAACGTGTCCAGCGAATTGGAAGAAGAGGAACGAGGGGCTGGTTGGCCAGTAAGAGCAGCGGGGCAGGACTGACAGAGGTTAGGGCAGAGAGAAACTGCCGGGTTGGAGATGGGCAGCAGGTGCCTGGGACATCACACACACCTCCTTCGTGGGGCGTGGCGTCTTGACTACTGCACTTAAGTGACTACATATCTGATGGCTGCAGCTAAATATGGCCGTCATGGTATACATACACAATGGAATATTACTCAGCCATAAAAAAGAAGGAAATCCTGACCTTTGCGACAATGCGGACGGATGTAGAGATCTTTACGCTAATGAAATAAGTCAGGTAGAGAAAGACAAATAGTGTATACGCTCATTCTTATGTGGAATCTGAGAAAAACAAATTCAAGGAAGGAACAGATCGGTGGTCGCCAGAGGCGGGGGTGGGTGGGTGACACAGGTGAAGGGGGACACAAGGACAAACGTCCAGTTAGAAGATAAATAATCCCTGGGAACACAACGTACAGCATGGTGACTACTAAGGAAAAGGTCATCAAAAGACATCAGAAGGACCAACGGAATTGTCATTAACAGTTGGCGATGACCTCAGGCCGGGCGGGGTCATCTGAGGGGCACACGGAAGCCCCTTCCTCCACCTCTCTAAGTCTCTTCCTGCAGCAGGTGCAGGCTCGTGGCCACCATGGTGCTCTGGCTCCTTGAACCCAGCATGTGAGTGCTGTTTCTGTTTTTATAAAACTTACTTCTCATATACAGAAAAGCATATGACATAGGTGTACGCTCAATGTGTAATCATAAAACTCATGTCTATTAAGGGACTTGCCCCAGATCGCAAAGCTTACTGTGATATACAGGGCTTCGAGCTTCCTTATTCTTCACCAGGTACTTTTGCAAACCCCGTTTCCCCCTCCCCCACCCCGACTTCCCCAAACCCATGTCTCTCCACCCCCGGGCAGAGAGCACTGGGCAGAGAGCAAAGGTCACAAGGGCCTTGTTGGGCTCCTAATAACAACCTTCCCCCCACGCCATAATTTGCAAAATTCTTAGCCCTGTGCTGTCTTATAAAGTCCACGCTGGGCGAGCCACCACACTAACGGGGTCCTTCAGCCAACGAGGGCCGACCCTGGGTGCCACATTCACGGTCCTCAGGTCACGTCACCGAGGTTGCAGGAGGCTGTTCTGGGTCCCTCCCTTCACCCAGGCCCAACAGAGAGCAGATGCGAGGAAAATGATTCCCAGGAGCTGTCAGGTCTAACGAGGATAACTGTGTCCCATTTTGGAATTAGAACTGTATTTTCTAAAGAAATGATCTCGCTGTGAAAAAGAGTTTTGCTCGATGGCCGATGGGAAAGGAAGTTTGGGTTCCGGGAAGGAGCAACAGGGGCCCTCGCCCGCCCACAAACCGCAAAAGGCCTCCTCTCTGGGTTTATTGTTCGCTGTCAATGACAACATCGTTTGTTGCACCCGTGTCTTTTGATGGCCACTTTTAATTGTTGTAATGACATAAGGAGTCGAGTAAGCGCAGTAATCGAAAGGCAGTGATCTAGTGTATAGATAGTAAAGTGTATTGTTCATTATCGTGATCACATACACACGTCTGCTCTCTTGATTTTCTCTGGCTTTCAAATCCCTCCTTCAGACGCTCAGACAGATGGTTCTCTCATTTTCCTTTCGGACCTCCTGGTTTCTCTTCATTTTGTTTAGCATCGGTCACTGCTTCCTCCCTCTCTGTCATCAGCTTCTGGACACCAGCCTTCTGGTTCTCACTCTCCTTAAACTGGTTCTTCTCTGCCTTCTCCATGGGTTACCCGTCTTGTGTCAGCCCCCAAATTTTGACACATTCCAGGGTGCTCCCTCGGTCTGCTCTATTTCTCACTCAAGGGCACGTTCTCCTCGGATGAATGTGCCTTGCTGTTGCTTCCAGCCACCACCTATCTGTGTGTTGATGACTCTCAAATCTATAACTCCCGCCCCCACCTTCTTCCTAGAAGTCACTGCTGCATCTACCTCTACTTAGGCACCTCAAAGCTCATATCTCGAACAGACTCCCTCATTGTCCCCTAAACCTGCTCCTCCTGTAGACGTCACCTCCACCAACGGCTCCCAGGGCAGCCCACCCCCCAGGCTGGCAACTGGAAGTCACACTTGACTTTCCTCTCCTTCCAGCCTCACATCCAGCAAATCAGCAAGTTGCCTTAATCTCACCTCCTAAGTCATTCTCAACCCCGACCTCAAGTGCAGGACTCATCATTTCTCACCTCTTTTACTATAAAAGCTCTCGAGTCTTAGTGCCTTCCGAACTGTAGAATGCGGTTTCCAAAATGCAAATCTGATCTGTTCCTTCCCTGTTTTGTTTTTTTAAGGCTAACTATAACTTTTTATTTATTTTTTAAATAATTTTTTTTATTTTTCAATTATAGTTGACGTACAATATTATATTAGTTTCAAGTGTACAACCTAGTGATTAAACATTTATATTACTTACGAAGTGATCACCCTGATAAGTCTAGTCCCATCTGACACTGAACATACTTATTACAATATTATTGACTATATTCCCTATGCTGTGCTTTACATCCCCGTGACTTTTTATAGCTGACAGTTTGTACTTCTTAATCTCTTCTCCTTCTTATCCATCTCCCCAAACCCCTTTCCACCTGACAACCATCAAAATGTTCTCTTTATCTATGAGTTTTTTTCTGTTTTGTTTGTTCATTTAGTTTTTAAGAGTCTACAGACAAGTGAAATCATAGGATATTTCTGTATGATTTATTCCTATTAGCATCATATTCTTTAGGTCCATTAACAAAATGGCAAGATTTTGTTATTTTTTATGGCTGAGTAATATTCCATTGTGTGTATATATGTGTGTGTGTGTGTGTGTGTGTGTGTGTGTGTGTGTGTGTGTGTAGCATATCTTCTTTATCCATTCGTCTATTGATGGGCACTTAGGTTGCTTCCACATCTTGGCTATTGTAAATAATATGGCAAAACATAGGGACTCATATGTCTTTTCGAATTGTTTTGCATTTCTTTGGATAAATACCTGGAAGTGGAATTGCTGGGTTCTTCTCCTGTTACAGCCTTTGTTTTAAAGTCTGTTTTGTGTAATATAAATATTACTACCTCAGGTTTTTGTTTATTTCCATCTGCGTGAAGTATTTTTCCCATCCCTTTACTTTCAATGTATGTGTGTATCTTTCTGTATGAAGTGGGTCTCCTATGGGCAGCATAGGTATCAGTCTTGTTTTCTTATCTATGCAGCCACCCTATGTCTTTTGATTGGAGCATTTCATCCATTTAGATGTAAAGCAATTGTTGATAGGTATGTAGTTACTGCCGTTTTATTATTTATAATTTTGATCTTTTTATTTTCTTTTTCTTCTTGAAAACGTCTCTTTAACTTTTTTTTTTTTTTGGTATTACTGGCTACGTGATGATGAACTCCTTTAGCTTTTTCTTATCTAGGAAGCTCTTTACTTCTCTTTCGATTCTAAATGGTAACTTTGCTGGGTAGAGTAATCTTGGTTGTCGGTTCTTGCTTCTCATCGCCATGATTATTTCATGCAACAGGCTTACTATGACCTAGCATGACGTCCAAATCCAAACCCCTGGGCCTGTACACCATGATGTGGCTCTTATCTTTCCAGCCTCACCTCTTGCGACTCACTCCCTGCCTGGACTGTACCTTCTTCTCTGTTTGTCCTCTGTACCCTGCTCCCCTGGCCTCCTTCCTTCCTGTAAGGAAGTGCCACTTCTTGTAAAGTCTAGTGCCACTTCTTCCAGAGCCTTCCATGACTTCCCTCTCCCCACCATCCTCCATCCTCCATGCTCCTGTGATAACTCAGAGCATGCCTCTTAGCTCATGACCGCCCTGCATATTCTTACCCAATAGATTATGTGCTCCTTACTCAAAAGGGCTGAGGTTTTCATTTTTGTCCCCAGTGCCTTGCATGATGCCTGACATGTTACACACACACGCACGCGCACACACACACACACACACACACACACACACACACACACTCACTCACTCACTCATGCACGGTTTGCTGAATGATCTATGTTATTGAGGAAAAAGAAAAAAAAAAAACACCTAAAGAACAAAGTATCAAAAACCGCAGAAAGAATCTATCTGCCCTAAGAGTTATATTAAAAAAATTTTATGAGAAGAACAAATCTGGATCCAACATCATAAAATCATAATACGAAATGATAATTTTGTGTAACGTGCAAAGCCTACTTTACATTATGATTAAGATGTCACATATCTTCAGATAGAAGTGGTACATTTTAAGCGAAGCCGCAAGATTACTTCTAAAAACAAAGGTGCTCCTCTTCCTAGCTAATTCAAAATGTATATGTAAGTCAAGCCAAATTAATAAGAGAAAACAGTTCCACAATGAACCCTAATCCTATTAATGGAATTGTCAATCTAAGTTAGCCATTGAAAAATAATGTCATGCCCCCTGCTGAGCTATACGATTTAGTTACACCTGGTGTTTGTCTGCTGTATTAAGGGCATCGCTCATTTTGAATAAAGAGGTAGAAGGAAGTGTATCGACAGACTTGTCCTTAAACGTGTCACACTGCAAGCTCCATTAGAATTGAATTTAAAATGTGCCTCTTAAAAAAGAAAAAATGATTCTAGGAACCTTTCTTTGCCCGCCTCCTTCTTGGGATTAGGAGCTCTTGGGGCCGCCCCGCAGGACACGGAGACCTCCTGCTTCTGAGCAGCTGTTTCTGGTGGCAGGGCGGAGAGGCCATCGGAGGCCCCGCCCCCCGCCCCGTCCCTCTGTTCTGATCCTTCTCCATCCTGCCCCAGTTCAGTTTGCTCCTTCTACTCACGCCCTTGGCAGAGCCATGGACTGAATGTCCTAAAGGGATGTGGGGAAGGGAAGAAAGAGTCCCAGCATGCCACAGGGCCCAGCAGGAGTTACTACGCTCCTCGGCCACACGGCCTTCTCAGTGAATCCTCACGACCACTGCAAGACAGGTGGATGTCCTTTCCCCTTCCTAGGTAAGAATACCAACTGAGAGAGGGAAAGCGACGTCCCAAGCTCACGCAGGGGTCTGTAAATGGCAAGGCAAGATAAGACCCCAAGCCCATCTGACCCCGCCGGCCATGTCTTCCCGCGGGACCTGGCCGCGAGGTTGGATTCTCATCTCCTAACAACCTGGATGGCATTGATGCAATAGCATCACTAGACAGGGATGGGAGCTTGGATAAGTGACCCCGGAATGCTTGTCGAGTCCTTATGGAATGCCTACATAAAGGAAGGAAGCATAAGGCAGGCACAGCTGGTTCTAGAAATTCTCATTCCGGATAGAGCCCTATATGTGCACACTCGCCGTCAACATTATAAAACGATGCCTCTTACTCGGGAAGTCAAATCCACAAATCCAAACCATCTGTTCTAACCTGAGTGTGCTGAGGGCCCTTTAAGCAGCTAACGAGGGAAGAACAGTGTGAGGTAGGAGAAGGAGCAACCAGCAAGCCCTGGACCAGGATCTCAGCATGGTTCACACAATTATTCAGGAAACATTTTTAAAATTCTACTGCCTGGGCCCCCGCCACCGGAGCCAAATCTCGGAGGGTGGGCCCTGGCCGCCGGTATTTTTCAATGCTTCACAAAGGATTCAGAGGCACAGACGGAGTTGAAACCACTGACCCCAGGGGGACAGAACATAAACTTGGCTCTGTCCTTCAGCAGCAGCTGGTCAGAACGAGAATGAACGTCCACTGGAGCCTGGTTCCCAAAGGCTTCACACCTACTTCCTCCTGGTCTGGCCCGGATACCCCTGATTTGGGGCATAGCAGGCCGTGCTCGATTTTACTTTGTATTGAGGTGTTTGATGAATGGCTGTATTCTTTGCTTTATATTCCCGCTTCCCCAATGTCTTATAAACGCTGTCCGGACAGGAACCAGGGGTTGCTGTCACCGTGCCTTGGAGCCACTGCAGGACCCTCACTCATAACCAGGATAGTGAGGGGCGGCTTATGAAGACGGGTGACTGCTGAAATCCATGATCCTCACGAATATGTAAATATCAAATGTTAGATAAACTCGCCAAAGTGAAAGAAATCCATTAATCCAGCTGTTTAGTATCATATAGACAAAAAATATATAAGCAAACCAAAAAAAATCAAATCTACTGAGTTTAAAACACACTGGAATTTGCTTATACACCAAACCAGATTGACTAGACTCTAAAAAGTGGTGAAGGCTCAGCTTTTCGACAGTGTGACCATCTACAATAGTGTGTCATCATATCTCAAGTTTGCTATAAGAAGAAGGCCAGTTTATCAAGATCAAGGGCGTAGGAAGTCTAAATCCAGGATCATGCCTACCTTTCAAAGTCACAGGGAGTCACAAAGGCAGGGTTTAGGGGTTATTTAAGTAATAGGGCATACAGCTCTGGCAATTAAGATTATACATCTGGTTAAAAAGCAAGAGATTAAAACTGATTCTGGTCAGCTGGCATAAAAATAATTAGCTCTTAACTGCATTAAACAATATCCCAAATTAATAAGATTTCTAGATATGAGAAAACCTCTGAAACAGAAGCTCTAAGAACACAGTGTAGCCTGCCTATAGGTCCCCTAATTGTATGCTGGTTCACTTCACTGACTCCCTTGTTCATTCATTCATTCACTCATTCATCCATCCATTCATTCATGCCATGGTTCTCAGCGCTGAACCCCCCTCCCTCCCGGAAGCTGATTCATATTGGCTGTATTGTGCTTGTATTTGTGGGGGGCAATGAAGCGTCACCGCCTTTCCTTAGTGTGTGAACTGTATCAAAATATCCCTGGTCTCTCCAACCCGAGATCTGTCAGTGGGCAGCAGAAAATCCGGACAAGACATCCATTGTTCGGATGGTAGACAGGGTCCCATCAGCAGGGCAGTTCATTAGGCAAGGAGGAGGCAAGGCTGCCTGGGGCTCGCCGTATAAACCCCACTTGTTTCCCTTAATTGCTTGCTCTGTCCCGGATCTTTCTCTTCAGGGCCGACATGACATGCTCCCACCCTCCGTTTCGCTGTCCGTGGCCTTCTTTATCTCCGAGCCTCTTTCAACAAGGATCTTGCCAGTGAGCTGCCCTCCTCCTCAAAATATATTAATACCCGCAGCTACCGTTGGTCCCAGGCTTAGAAGCTGACAAGCCTGTTTCACATGTCTCATGCAATCTGCTTACTAATCCTCTGAGGGGGCCCTCCCACTGGACACCAGGGGTGTAAGGTGACTTGCCCAAGGTCATGCAGTGGGTGGAGGGCAGAACTGGGACTCCAACCAAGTCTCCTGACTCCAAACCCCACAATCTTCCCACTGTCATCAGCCCTGTCTGCAGAACAGAAGTCTGGGTTGGCCACAGCTTTCTACAAATGGGACCCTGACCCTTGACTCATCCTAGGTCTGAGCTAGCTCACTTGGTTAGGGCCCAGGGCTCTTGAGGCCAGAGGGGTCCAGGTTCAGTTCCAGAGCACTTCATTTTGTCCTCTAGCCACTCGCTGGCCTGTCTAGCTGCCCTCGCCTTAGTCAGAGGCACCCACAGCCCGGGCTGCAGCCCATGGAAGCCACTTCCTGTACGAGAATCATCACCGAAGCGACCGCACTGCTGACAGATGCTCAGTCGCATTGTCCTTGAGGAAGGATGGCGATGGTAGGACTCTGACCACGGCTACTGACCACACCCAGTAAGGCCTCCAGACTGGACAGCTGGGGCCACCTGCCACGGCCCCATGCTTTAGACGTGCTGTCCCTCCTCAGGCCACGCTTTCTCACGTGCGGTAAGACGTGTGGACACGCCTCCCAGAGCCCGCGCCCCTCCTTCAGACCACATTCTGGCTGCCCAGGACCCGAATTCCCTGCCTAGATGCATCCCAGGCCCGCACCAGGTCCGTCCTCTCGAGGGTGCACTGAGCTGCCGGCCTGAGCACCGCTGGGGCCGAAGAGGAGGGCCGGGGTTCCAGCCCTGGGAACCGTACACACGGGGTTCCCAGTGAGAGATGGAGCCAGGGCTTGGGAGGGAAGACGGCCTGGTCGGGAGCCAGCAGTAAAGGAGCTTTCCAGGTAGCTTCGTCCAAGGATTGATTGCCTAGGGCCAAGAGGAAAAGGAAGAGGCCCAGCTTGCAAGGGTAGGCAACAGGCTCCTCTTAGGCCAGAGGAGAGGTGCAAAGAGAGCGAGGCCTTCTGATGGGGTGACTGCCATGTGCAGGAGTCACAACTGTCCCGTGCAAATGCCCTGCCCACCTCGGAGGGCTCACGCAGTCATGAATCGCTCCCGCTGGTCGAGTGCTTACTATATTCCCAATCATTCTGCTATCATCTAATTAATCCTCTACAAATCTAAGGCAAACAATAGAATTCCAATTTATAGGTACAGAAGTAAAGCTCAGAGAGGTTGTGTAAGGTAACCCAAGATCACACAGCCTGTGAATGGTGGGCGTAACCTTCGCTCTCAGGCAAATTGATTCTCAAGCCAACACTCTGGGTGGCCCTGCCCCAGCGGGAGACTAAAGATAAGTAAGTCAGTAGCTGTAAAAATAGAACTCTTTACAGCAAAAAGGACTTGCACTTTCAAGCATCGTTAAGGCTGTTGTAGTCTGATGAGAGGGTCCATGAATCATTGAAGGAGGAGACCACTGTCTGCAGACGCTGCTGGGTTCTGAGATTATAGACGAGTAAGTGACAGCCCCCGTCTTCAGGGAACACGGAGCAGGGCTTCTTGAACTTGGGCAGGCACCAGAATCACCAGCGGGGCTTGCTGGGTGTCAGAGCCGCACCCACCCCCAGAGCTTCTGAAGCAGCGGGTCCGGCTGAGGCTCAAGAAGGTGCATTTCTAACAAGGTCCCAGGAGCTGCTGCCGCTGCTGCTGGGGACCCACCTTGAGAACCACGTTAGGAGAAGTTGTGCCTATCCAAAGTCCCTCTGCGAGTGATGATGCAAAAGGGAACCCCCGGGCTGTCCCTTCCCTGAGCAAGGGGAATGGAGAGAAAGTAAGCCTGAAAGTCTTCTTCAAAAAAAGAACCTGGTCCAGACTTTCTCCAGAGGCACGCACGGCATCTCCCGGTAAAGGGGAGACGGGAAGTCATGGCCGTGAGCCCTCAGGAGCAGCTCCGGTCCCCGTGAGCAGCAGCTGGCTGTCCCCCAAGGCCCACAGAGGCTACTCCGACCAGGTTAGAACCTGGTGACATCCACAGAGATCTTTTTACCAACTAGAGGGGCAGGAGTGCCAGAATTCCCAGGAATGTCTTTTCGAGGCAGGTGCATGTTATTTCGGGGTGCATACAGGCAGGTGCATGTTATTTCGGGGCGCGTATGGGCAGGCAGAGACCCTGCGTTTACACGAACTGAGACTCCGGGCTGCAGTCCTGTGTTTCCTCTGCCTTCTGCAACAATGCCCAGAGGCTGATCAGCAAGGAAGGCAACCTCTAGGGTAGGTAAATAAAAAATAAATAGTTGTGGAGGATTGGCTGAGAGCCCCTGGGGATTAACTAACTAATTAATCCTCACAGCAGTTTGATGAGGAACTAATTAATCCATTAAGCGCTTTGAGGGGCCAAAGCCTGGCCAAGTGCAGGGAGAGGCTTCTCCAGCCTCAGGGGGTGACTCTGAGAGTGGTCCTTCCTGGGAGTATCCGTGAGGGCTGTGAGAGGACCCGGCCTCCCAGGGGCTTCTCTGCTCTTTGTCAGAAGCCTCTCCAGCCCTTTCTGGAGCCAGGCTCGCTGTCACTCTGCCCAGAAAACAGAATAAAAGTTCTGAGGAAAGGCTGTGGCCTCCGGGCTCTGGAGGGATCAGCTGGAGAAGTTACAGGCCCTCGGAGACCAACTTTATGGACAGAGTCAAGTTTACATGTCACCCCAGCTGGCCCTTTGGACCTAGAGACAACTGATGTTTGCCTGTGACTATCTCTACTCAGCACCATGCATGGGAAATTCTCTCTGCAGGTGCTGACTTTGGTCCTGCCTGGGGACTCAGCAGGTGTCAAACTCCTTCTAAAATCAAATCCGTGGGGTCTGATTAAGACTAAGATGATCGTTTTATCTCCATGTGATTTGTCACGGGCTTTGGTAGCACACTCCAGGCTGGTCACAGCCCAGAGCGGAGGGCCCTGAAGTCTGCTTAGATCTCTCTGGTCATTTGCTATTCTGATGCTTTCATCTTTTCTGCCCCAGAAGCCCAGTTTGCCTCCTGTTGCCCATTGATCTCAGAAAATTATCCGACGGCAGCCATCTGGGAAAGTTAGCATCTTTAATACCTTTCCCAGAAAAGTGTTTTCTCTCGATTCTCCTCTCTCACAGCAAAACCCACTAATTTTTGACAGCACGCACTAGGAAATTCGGTAACGGCCATACCTAGTGACACGAGGTGGAACTGTAAGGCATCGGCGACACAAGCCTGGACGGAAGGCTGAGTTGGAGCCATGCCTCCGACGAGTCACGTGATAAGCAAGTGTCACGTGCCAGACTTGCTTCCAGGTGCCAAGGATGCAAGGCCGAAGTGGACATGATTCTGTGCCCAGCAGGGGCCCCTGCCTAGTAGAAGGGAGGGAAAGGACCAGGTTTGGCAGAAGTTGCTGCTAAAGATTGATGAAATGAGAGAGCTCTGTCAGGCCACCGTGAACCCCCAACCCCACCCTCCCGAGGGGGCTCAACCAGGGCCACTGAGTCACGGCCTGGAGCCAGCAGACAGCGAAGGGTGCAGAGCTGCGCTGAGTTGGTGTGTGACCCTCCAGCTTTGCCGCATCAGCACAGCAGGGAGGGCTTCTTAAAGCAGATGGCAGAGGCCCACCCGGCGTGTCGGACTCAGCAGGCCTGAAAATGTGTCTTTGCGACACGTTCGGAGGTGACGCTGATGCTGCTGGGTCCATGGACCCCACTTTGAAAGCCACTGTGCCAGACGGAGGTTCTGGTCCACCAAGTACACTGAAAGAGGAGTGTCTCTCAGCCAGGACCTGCGGCCTCCACCACTGCCACCAGGCCCAGGCTCTGCTGAGAGACAGCCCGGCATGTCATTCACTTCCCCAGCAGACCTCAGTCTCCCTGCTGTTTGTCTAACTGTGTTAGCGTGGTCTCTTTACCTCTGTATTTGTTTTTTGTGTGTGTATAGAGTGAAATGGATGAGAACCAAATCCAGATGGCTGGAGACGACGTGGATTTGCCCGAAGACCTCCGGAAGATGGTAGACGAGGACCAAGAAGAGGAAGAAGATAAGGATTCTATTCTTGGGCAGTTACAGAATCTTCAGAACATGGACTTGGATGCCATAAAAGAGAAAGCACAGGCCACCTTCACGGAAATCAAGCAGACGGCGGAGCAGAAGTGTTCTGTGATGTGAGGGGGCGGGCAGATGGGGGAGGGGACCCGGCCAAGGCGGAGGGGACCACTCTCCCGCCCACGGAGCATTCTGAGTGGTGCATACGTCAACCTAGTGAACAGAGTTAGAAAACCCACGATGACAAAGCTCTGTGCAGACACGTAGACGACAACTTGAACCATGCGTTCCTTTTAGCTAGAAGCGTGGCTAAGTATGGAATTCCAGTTATGAATGATGCAGAATGTGTATCTGCTTAATGATCTTTGGGACAGCCAGGAGGAAACCAAAGCAAATGGGATTTTTTTTTTCTCCAACTTGCTTCCTTAGAAGACAAGGTTACACCCTGTCCAACCATTAGCGTGACTCCAGATCCCTTCAGAGAAAGATGCGACAGCTCTGGGTGTCCCCAGGCACAGGGACAAGCAAAGATCACACCACCTCTTACTTCCAAGCTCCTTGACGTCATCTCTGCTTCTCACCAAGTGTGGCACTTGGACAGTCAGTCTGAAGACAAGGGACAGCAACAGGGATGTGGTAAAAGATGACGCCCAAAGGCAGAGAACAGACTTCATCAGCCCTTTGCCTTGTCGACCATCATTCTAGAAGGCACGTGAAGAATGGACTTGAGGGGAGTGAAACTACAGGTGGGAGCAACTGGGGAAATCACCGTGTTTCTGCATTAAGCATTATTTTCTCTTGTCTGAACTTGGTGATAGCGGTAGGGACAAAGTGGATGGACCAAGAGACCGTTGAGAAGTTAAATCAGTCCCTGTGTGTATCTCTCTCTCCCTTCCCCTCACTTCCCTCATCCTCTTCTCATCCTCCTCCCTCCCTCTCTCCTCCTTTTTCCCCCTGTGGTCCCTCCCCATCCCACCTTCTCAGAGTAGCTTCCCATAAACCACGCTGTCATTCTGTGCCCCAGTCTTCTAGGACATACGCAGGTTTCTTTTTTCTAACATTTGCTCTCTTTCAAAGAGAATTACCTAAAAAGACTTAGAACATTTATCTCTGAAACATTTAGAGTTGTTTAACCAAAGCCAAGCTAACAAAAACAAAATACTGGTTTTTCAATGAATGTCTGTAGAATAAATAATTCTCAAAGGCAGATTGTATCAAGGAGAACTGCTCTATTGGAGGAAAGGGAACTAAGACCAAGAAGTTAGGGGCGAAGCAGCTCCAAACCCAGAGTTCCTAAATACGTTGTATAAGGTGTTTCAGGGTATGAAAATATGTAAATAAAACAAATTATTAGGGATCCAGATTTATCCATCTCTAGAACTTTTCCTTCTTCCTCAGCTGAAGCTCTGCATCCATCAAACACCAGCTCTCTGTTTCTCCTCCCCGGTTACCCTGGCAACCACCATCTTTTCAGTCTCTGTGAATTTGACTGTAGAAACCTCATACAAGTGGGTCGTATAAGATCCTACTTTCATGACTGGCTTATTTCACTTAGCACAATGTCCTCAAAGGACATTTCTGTGCAACCTATGCGTGTCAGAATTCTCTTCCTTTTCATGGCTGAATAATATTTCATCTGTATGTACCACATTTTGTTTATCCTGTCATCCCTCCCTGGACACCTGGGTTGCTTCCACCCTTTTGACAATTGTGAAAACTGCTACCATGAACATGAGTGTGCAAATTTCTATTCTAGTCCCTGCTTCCTTTTTTTTTTTTTTTTCAGTGAAATTGGGTAGAATTCCACCCAGACGTGGAATTGCTGGATCATTCTTAGGTTTTATCTACATTAGAAATATCAATTTGGGGAGCTACAAAAATTATGCTTAGGCAATGTTATGAAATTTGGTGTCATGCAAATTAAATTCAGATTTAGAAATCTTGGAATGTTTTTGCCTTTAAAATAAACTTTTATTATGGAAAAATGTCACACCTTACCAAAATACAAGTATCCAAGTTTAGCTTTTTTTTGCCCTAAAATGCTGCTATCATTGAGAAACTGTACCATATAGTTACAACTTCGTCTATACACTGATGCCATCATTCTTTGGTGACGTCTAATTCCTGGAGCTACAGAAAGAACACAGATATACAGAGTGATTCTCGCTTGTTCTTTTAAGTCATTTCAGAAACTTTTAAAGATTTCCTAGGTGTGGTTCGTTAAAGCTCATTCCTTTAACTTACATTGCACACACGCTGCAGTAAATTGCAGTAAGCTCCTTACATTTGAATGAAGACCCTTCTGGGGAGCATCTGAAAACCCTATTGAAAGCGTCTGGTCGTTAGAAGGGGCTAATGAGATTGATCAGGACATATAAGACCAGAATCTTTAGGGCTTAAGGCGTCAAAGGAAATAGTACAATAAAAATTGACAGACAAATGTTCGTGAAATTGCCATCGACTGTGAAAGTAAACTAAAGCTGTTTGTCTGCAGTCGAGTGCCAGGAGCCACTTTGGAAAAAAGAATGGCAGTCCCCAAGATGAGGGTCCCCGCTCAGAGAGAAGCCGGGTGGGGTGGGCTCTGAGCATGGGGTCCAGACTCCTCACTGATGACCGGGCACATCAAAGGCGCTGGAGGGAACCCCCAGCCAGCGCTGATGCTAACGAGACTGGAGTGGACGGAACTGGCTTTTGAAAGTGATCAGATGATGTCTGTGGACGATGTGGGAAGGAAAGCAAAGCAGTCTGACATTTTCCAAACACCCGGGAAATAATTAATCTGTTAGAAACACTCCAGAAGACAGATTATAAGAATGAGAAAAAAAATGTACACTCGTGCTAATTAATAGCTCTGTGAAATTTGACAAGTTACTCAACCTGTCTCCTCATTTGGAAAACAGAGTTCCTTGCAGTTAGTCATTAAATCAACCACCACTATGTGCGATATATGCCAGGCACCCAGTAGGTCTCTGTTCTCATACAGCTTAGATCCTAATGAGGGCAGACAGGTAACAACACACAGGCAACAGAGAATAGATAAAGCCTTTTTGGAGAGTGGAAGGTGCTATGGGAAAAATCAAATGACAAGAAGGATCATGTGAACATTGAGGGATGGCATTTCAGGCAGTGGGAATAATCTGTGCAAAGGCCCTGAGGCAGGAAGGGGCATGGAGGATTTCCGGAAGAGAAGAAAGGCCCACGTGACTGTAGCTTGGTAAGCAAGTTAGGGCATCTAGGAGAGTGGCCAGAGTGTTCAGTGAGGCTGTTTGAGAAACGAGCCAGGGTAAGTCTTACAGAGCAGCACATGGAGTTTGGGTCTTATCCTAGGTAAGCCTTCAGAGGGCTTTCTGCAGGGATAGATAGCATGATTCAATTTATGTTTTTGAAAGATTATCTGGCTGCTGAGTAGAGAGAGAGTAGGGAGCTAAGATAGCTGGAAGGAGACCAGTTAAGGCGAATTCAATAATCTGTTCAAGCAAGATAAACTATGGCCTCCAATGTGCCAAAGATGGACAGGAGAGTCCAGATATGAGAAACATTGTAGAAACAGAGCCAAATGGGCTTATTGAATGTGGGCAGAGTAGGAATAAAAGCAGCATAATAATAGTGATCTCATAGGATGCTGTGCAAATGAAATGAGAATTGACTCCCTGATAACTGTTATTTCAGAGAGAGAGAGAGAGAGAGAGAAGAAACCCGAAGATGGCCAAATTCTCGGTGGGGGTTGAGTCAAGGCTATTGCAAAATGGGCATCCTCAGATTTGCCTTCTTACTGCTTTAAGAGGATTGATGGGCTTCAAGACCATCATCCCCTCAAGATAAATGTCTCTTGTGCTTCCCCTAGACACTCGGAATTCAATTAGTTTAATTAGAAAACAAGTAAAGAGGAATTATCTTAATATAGCTTTGCTCCTAGCAACTCAAAAAAAAAGCCCAATTATTTGGCAGGAATCCAAGTTTCTTTCTTATTTACATAGTCTGAGACCATGATGCAAACCTTTTTTTTTTTGGCAAAAAGGCAGACATCTCTTATATAATAGATCATATGCTAGTTTTAATAGTACTTTCTGATTTCTTTGCTTTTTAATGAAGTAGGAACACTGATATGCTAGTAAATATTTAAAAACCATTAATGGAGGGAAGAGGGAGAATGCCCTGATTTTTAGCGTTTATTAATTTCTGTGGTGAAAATACTCCCACTATGGCTGATCTCAAGCCACCAATGTGACATCACTGAACTCAGAGCTGGGAAGAGGTGCTAACCATCAGCTCTCACGGCCAGTAACAGCTGATTGCAGCACACCAGTGGGTAGGAATATCAGTTGTTTGCCAAAAAGCCCTGCAAATCTATTGCTAAGGGATTTTTTTTCTTTCTCTTATGTAGAGGCTGCAAGGATTGGCATCAACTGCAAAAGCAAGCTCAGGAGTATGGTAACTGGGTTGGTAAATGATTGGAGAATCATGTGAAGAATAATTTCACTGTGTGATATATTTCTCTGGATTCATACACAGACTTATGCTAGGTACAGGCATGGGACATCCAAGTGTAGGATGGCGAAGCCACAGCAGCCTAACGGTGAGTCGGGGAGTCCAAGCCCTGCCACAGACGTCCTGTCTCATCTTGGGCAAATCCCTTAACTTCTCTGTGCCCCCATTTCCACATCTATAAAGGAAAGATGGGGGCTAGAAGTGAGCAAACAGACAAGATAATCTCCAAGTTTCCCCTTCCTACATCTTAAATATATGATCTTTTAAAATAACAGCAAACAAAATCAGAGACTAGTTTTATGACATTCTCAAAAATATCCTGATTGGGAAACAGCAGGAATGCTGAAGGAAGAGACACCTCTTGCTAGTTACTGGACGGTCTGCAAAGAACTGTGGCCCCTGTGCTTACACACACGGAAATCTGTCCAACACCGAGTCACTGCCAGGAAACACAACTGCTCCCAACTGCCCTCTGTCTCATCTTGTGGATCAGAAGAAATGTCTGTCTCCACATGCCCCTCCGAGAGGAATCTCAGTTCAACCAGAAAAGTCCCATATAGTCACATCTCTTCATTGATTTATGCCACGATTATGGGGCTATTCCCTGCGCTATCCTTTTATCAACACTTACCGCAGTTTAGTCTGAAAATGTTAGAGAATATTCCGATTGCCATACTGACTAGGAAACTGGTGTGTAGGAAGTTATGTTTGTGCCAATTTTATAAATGTGGCCAAGGATATTCATTATTAGTTGTCTATTTGTTTTTAAAAAATGATATTTCTGATAAGCATCTCAAGAACATTTTCTTGATACCTTCTTTGATGCTGCAGGTAGGAAAATACGTCATCGATCAGGAAGATTTGGTAGTGAGAGATGAATGAGCATAGTATATTTTATCCTTGGACTCACTGTCAGTATTGAATAGAGAGTTCAGGTATTGATTTATTTTTATTTTTTATTTTTTTTGCATCTATTGTCAGTCTAGTATATGGGGGAATTCATAACATCAAAGGCAGACACTTTACAACGTATTATTTACAAACCACTGAGAGTGCACGGGAACTCTGGGAACAGAGCGAGACTTCCCTAAACTTTATAAGACAGACTTAGGAAATTGAATGGCATACCTAAGCATATCTGTCATCATCATAACTGACCAAACACAAATTATAGACTGCCCATCGCTCCCATATCACTCAAACTCTAAACCATAGTATTCCTGTAGCCTTTGACTCCCAACTTTTCTTATCTTATCTCCTAGGTCTCTTAAAGCTACAGGAGAATTAACAGTACAGATGACACCTTATTGGAAGGTAGTAAACATAGCAAACATTCCTGAAAAAACACCTGGGTTCAAATCCTGGATCTACCTAAAACCAGCTGTGTAACCTTTGGCAAGTGGCTTAATCTCTCTGTGCCTCAGATTCCTTACCTGAGTGTAGATAATAGCAGTGTCTACCTCGTAGGGTTATTGTGAGAACTGCTTAGGTAATTCACTTGAAGTACTAGAAAGAGTGCCCGCTAGCATAGAGTTAGTATTCTATAAAAATAACTGGTATGTATTGTTTTTAACTCTAGACAATGGAATTTGTTAAACCTTAGTGTACGTAGGTGTGTAATGATTATATGAGTTGTGTTTTATTTTGCCTAAAACTCACGTTAAGTTGCCTTCTCTGAATGAACATGGATCAGCGAGTGGTTTTCCAGGGAGCTATATGAGATGGGGAGAGTTATTCCAGGATTAAACTACATCGACTAAGGGGATACTCCACATGCAGGCAGTCACGTTGTTTTATACACAGGCCCTTAAATAAACATTTTACACCCAAACCTCAAACATCACTGCAAGGGGAACTTACTACTGGCCGTGGAACATGACCTTGCCCACCCGGTGCCCACTTGGAATACTTCCGGAAATGGGATTTCCTGCACCCATCCAAGGGAAAGGGGTCACCTTGTGCTATAACGTCAGGTAATTACATAATTGCTGCTTATGGTCACCTATTGTTTTGCCGGGACTAAACAGTCCCTAACCTCTTTCTCCCCCAATTTCAGTCGTAGCTCTGTGTCACCCTTCCCACAGTTCACAGAGCCTCTCCCTCTCTTAAGACACCCCCACGCCCAATCACCCCTTTCTCCTTACTTCTGGAAATGTTTCTCAGAGTCACGCCAGGTTTACGGGGGGCTTTCACTGTGTCTCATCAGTTCAGCTCATATGGGAAGTAGGAGGGCGGGGAGGCCGGGAGGGGGGAGTTTTCTTTGATCCACCTAATGAATTAATGAATTAAACAGAGGTGGAGTTCAGAAGGCAGGCTCCTTACTTTTGCTGAAGCTGGGCTGATTAGGAGCTTGAGTAACTGCTGGAAAATTGCTGCTTCTTGCTAGAAGAATTAGGGACATGGCCCAGGCCATTCATCCTCCCTAATCGAGTTCTTGGGAAATACACATGTAGATTAGCCCCTAACAATGACCCCCGGCTGAGTGCTTGGAGTACCCTCCACCGTGCCCACAATAGAATTGACTAGCTCTTTATGTCGTGCACAAAGGAACCCCCAGCCTCCCCTTGTCCCCGCTCTGCCCTGTTTCCCCCCATCGTCCCTCAACCAGTGGCTGTTGAAGTCTTTTCTGCTTTGCTCCCAAGACTCCGAAATAAACAGTAAATAAAAGCTCACCTCACCTGGACCTATTAGGGAGAGCTGGGCAGTTCCAGAGGGAATTAACTTTGGAAAACAAGGCCATAAGCCCCTTAGCGTGTGGGCAGGAGCTTAAGAAAACGCTGCCAGTCTTTGTTTAGCGGTGATTATAGAGATCCATTTAATATCGGGGAAGTTTACATAAAAAGCATTCTCAGTCAGAGGAGAAACAACAAACACCAATTAATTATCCCTAAGGCTGCCCTCTGGTTACCAACTGATCAGCACTCCAGCCGCCTGATCTAGGTATGTAACTGGGACCTTGTGGGGTGCCACCAGGTGGAGGCAAGGCCTTTGGCAGCCTGGAAAGCCTGAGCTCCCAGAACCTGGGGACAGGCTTCTTCACCTGGACTGCGGCAGGAACCTCCCCAGGGTTTGTTCAGTCCTCCTGGGTGCTCCCAAAGGCCCAAAGGCTTCTGCCCAGGCACTCTGTCTTCACTTCTTTCCATCTTGGCCTTTCAGATGGAGGATTCAACCTCCGGAAGGAATGTAGGCTAAGAGAGGCTTTGATTGTTTTCAAAACATCACACCCTCTACGGTACTAATTACAAATGAGCTGTAGGCAGAAAACACCGGATAAGAAGTCAGTAGATCTGAGTTCTCGACCTGACCCCTTCACGTAATGGCTGTCTGTGTCACGTTGAGCCTCAGTTTCCTCTTCTCTAAAATGGGAATAAATACATTTGTCCCGCCCAACTCATAGGGCCGTGGGATCAGATGACAGAAAGAATGTGAAAGGATTCTGAAAATTATAAAGTGATCTGCAAACACTATAAAGCATGTATTGATTTTCATTCATTCAGCTTTTTATTAAAATCAAAAATAATTTCACTTGAATCAGTAATTCAACTTCTATCTGCTGCAAACTCACATGATTGCTATTTTAATTTACCTTTTTATGGCTGTATTAAAAAGAGATCTCTTCGTGTCACGACCGTCCTCCCCCATGGGCCCATCACAGAAAATTAACCATTTAAAGATCCTTAGCATAGTCACAGGTCATTTTTGTCCCTCTAACATCAATTTAAAGGTGATAGATCCAAAGATACGTGTTTTTCTTTTGCTGCTTCCTTTGTCCTGTCTCCCAGGCTGGACCTTAAGCTCGTCAAGGGCAGTGGCCCTGGCCTTTCCTTTGTGAGGCTGACATGGCCCATGTCAGAGCTGGCTCCTCAGAAAGGACGCGGTAAACGCTTCTTTGAATGTAAAAGGGAATAAACAAACGGGATGGGGGGTGCTGCATGGATATTAAGGTGTCTGCCGCCAAGATTTTAAGAATCTGTAGGTCCTTTCCTAAAAGTCCTAGACTTTTAGGGAGCTCTTTCAGTTCAGAGAAGGCTGGGTGCCCGCCTGCGTTCCCGCATCAGATCTGAGAAGTGCCAGCGGTCACAGCGCTGTGGACAGCACTGGGGGATGGGAAACAACACTCTTTCGTGGAAATCGTCCTTCCATTTGGCCTATGAGTCACTCTGGGCCACAGAAGCCTCGAGGGGTCCCCCAAAGGGAAAAGAAGAGCAGGCGCGCGTTCTGCCTGAAACCCCCGGAGGAACTCCGGGCATCCCTGCCGCCCTGACTGGCCTGAGGCCGGGTCATCGCCTCCGCCTGGAGAACTGTTCGGCGGGGAGGGTTCCCGCAGGACACAGTCTGTGAGAGTGAGGGACCCCGGCGGGTCTCCCTTCGGGCCTGAGCCCAGCAGCAAGTAAGACTCGGACATTCCAGACTGCTGGGCCATCGGGCACTTGAGGTCACCGGTCCTGCGGGCACAGAAGGCCCCGCCGCCTCCTGGGGCGGGCGCTGGAGTGAGGGGGGGCGGTCTGCAGGCGCGCGCGTCCGAGGGGACAGAGACGAGCAGTTAGGACAGACACAGACACACCAAATAAACCCGAAATCCGGGGCTTCCGACTACGGACCGGAAAGGGGTGAAAAGAGGGACGGAGAGGGGAACATTCAATCTGGGAAGAAGCGTGGACTGACTTCCAGCGCCGTGGAGCCAAGAAGCCTTTCCCAGGCCCGCCCGGGACGCCCGGCCCCGCAGAAGAAGCGGGCCTGCCGGCAGGGGCGAGTCTGAAGTAGGGGGGACAAGCCGGGGAGGGTGGGCCCCAGGATGACCCCCATCATCCGAGGGGGTCGATGAGACCCAGGCGGCCTCCCCACTGAGGCAGGACTCGGGGGCGCGCACCTCGGACCCGGGTCCCCAGGCCTGTCGGTGCCCGGCGTGTGTCTGGAGCGTCTGAAGCGGATCGAAGGCGGGAGGTGGGACCTTGGGAGCGCCGGCCCCGCCCGGGGGTGTTGCGGGGCGAGGACCCTGAAGCCGGGGCGAGGGGAAGACCCGCCCCGCTGCGGGGGGAGGGACCGAGAAGCAGAGGCTGGGTCCCGGGCCAGAGGGGAGGAGCCGGGGGCAGCGGGCTCGCAGCCTTTAGCGCCCCGAGCCCCCAGCTCCGCGGACTTGGCACTTCCGACTCCTCCTGCAGCGATTCAGGCCGAGCGCTCGCAGCCGGGGCCGGCGCCGCCCGGCGAGTTGGACCTTGGATCGGAATCCCTCGGTTCGGACGGCCGCGCCCGGGAAGCGCCGACTTGGAGCCTCTTCTCGATCTTCCAGCCAGCGGCTCCACCGCACGCGCGGCCCCCGCCTCGCGCGCTCCCCCATGCACCTGCCCGGCTGCGGCCCCGCCATGGCCGACGCCAGCTTCTCGCTCGCCGGCCACCTGCTCCGCAGCCCGGGCGGCAGCACCTCGCGGCTGCACAGCATCGAAGCCATCCTGGGATTTACCAAGGACGAGGGGATCCTCGGCTCCTTCTCGGTGGAAGCCGGCGCCCAGAGCGCAAAGGAGCGGGAGGGGACGCCGGGCGCGCGGGCCGCCTGCACCAAGGTGCCCGGGGGCGGAGCCGAGCCCTCCCCGCAGCCCGCGCCGGCTCCGGCTCCGGAGTACGAAGGTGAGTGCGCACTCCCGGCGGCTGCGGGGCCCTGGACCGCCCGAACTTAGCGGCTCTGCGAGAGGAGGGAGCCCCTGGCTTAACGTTTCCCAAGGCACCTGGGCGCGGGGTGGGGCGCTCTGTGCATAGCGGGAGCTTCCAACTTGAGTTCCGAGAAAGCTTAGGGGGCCCTCGCAGCCCTCACCCCGACCTCCCCGGGCCATCTCCCGAGCACGCGTGGAACTACCAGGGTTCAGGTGTGGGCGGGGTGATCCCAGTGGATCCTCCGGGGAGTGTCTCTGACCGTCCGGGGCCCCGTGGTCCCAGCCCCTCGCCCCTACTGCCCCAAGGAGCCCGGGGAGGCGCGACCGAGCCCCGGGATGACTGTCGGGCCCGCCTCTGGCGACGCGAAGTTACCCGAGGAGGAGCAGCCCAAGAAGAAACATAGACGCAACCGCACCACCTTCACCACGTACCAGCTGCACGAGCTGGAGCGCGCGTTCGAGAAGTCCCACTACCCCGATGTGTACAGCCGCGAGGAGCTGGCGGGCAAGGTCAACTTACCCGAAGTCCGCGTCCAGGTAAAGCGCCCGGATCGGGCCCACCCGGGAGGGCCCTGATTGCAGCCAGTGCTCCCTTGAATCCCCCGGCGTCCACGCATCTCTGATGGCACTCTCCCTGTTGGCCGTCCTCGCTGTGCTTGGCCCAGAGCCCCGAAGGCACGGTCCAGATCTTCCATGTGCCCGCACGCACTGCCCTGCTCACACTCTGTTCCGGTTTGTAGTATCGTCTCCCCTTCCCTTTGGGGTCCCCCTTTTCTGAGCTAAAAATGGCCGGCAAGGTGAAGAAGCGACAGCTCATTAAATGCAGCCGGGAACGGGGCAGGAGACTGAGTATAGAGGGGGATGTAGACAGCAGGTGAAGGAAACTGGACCCGGGCCCCAAATGCCACCCTAGTCACCCGCTGCGTGCACCGTGTTTAAAAGGGAAACCCTGTCTTCTTGCGAGGGGCCTGGAGCCTGGCAGTTGAACTTTTCGGTGGGTTTGTTTAAGACGCTGACTTTTGCTGCCCTGGTGCACATCCAACCAAACTCTCCGCTGACGCAGAGGCCTTTTTGTTGTTGCTGCCGTAAAGGGGTTTTCGCTTTAATTAAAGCTGAATTCTCTTTAATCCCTGATCATTAAAATATTTGAAAGCCTTAAATATTTGCTAGTCATCTGTGAAAAATCTGGGAGGATTTCCAGATTGGGAGAGTTTACAGAGTTCTGGAAAGGAGTCTTTGGGAACCAATTTCACTACATCTGAAAGGCAGTGGAACGGAGATGGGGATTTTTGTGTCTGTCTAATGAATGAGATTTCCAGGAAGTGAGATATTCAGGTTCTGGGGGCTTTTAGTCTTGTCTTAAAAGTAAAAGGAGACGAGCTCCTGCTTTTGTCTCTTCTGCTTAGTTTGGGGGTTTTAAGTAATGAGTAAATGTCACGGTTTTAAAATATGGTTCCCTCATGTGTCTCGGGATTAACTGCCAAGGACAGTTCAGTTTCTCCTCATCTGGGGCAGTAAAGCTGCAATGATTTCATTGAAGGGGTGGACACATTTGCACTTGCTCTTCAGAGAGGGAGAGGAAACGCAAACAAGCGCGAAAGTTGATGAAGAGAGAGGACAGGCAAAGGCTTCCGGTGCCCCTGCAGAAGAGGGGGACAGCCAGCTCAGGGGACACCTTCATACCTGAGGCCACCTCTGCCCCACATTCTTCCCTCTCCATTTACTTGTTCAGGGATTTTGGTTTCTCCTCTAAGTTGTGAGCTTCTTGAGATCAGTGTCTCTGTGAATTCTCTGTGACCACAGGGCCAGCACAGCGCCCAGCACATAACCGGTTCTTAACACACAGCTGTGATATAATCAGACGAGTGGGGTGGGGTGCTGGGCAGGGTCTCTAACGGTGTTGAGGGCTGACTCTCCTAGTCTTTAGCCCTCTGACGCCGGATGCGACATCCTACGACTATAGCTGATATTTTACGGGGGATGGAGTGAAACATGCAGAGAAACGGAAGTGGCAGGGGGATGGAAGCCCTCCGCCAGGCCAGTGTTTCTCTTTTCTCTGTTATCTGCTAGTATCTAATATTTCTGGGAAAAGCAAGGCCTCAGATATGTCGACGGATCTTTTGTGGGAAGGGGACAGGGGAACTTACATTTTTAGTTCTCTTTTTCTCTCAAATCCCAGCCGCACACACACTTGCCCTGCTCAGCTCAGGTGCTGGTTGGTGGTTCTTTTCTCAGTTCTCTTAGTCTGAAGACGCAAATATTCTATTTCCCTTCATCAATATAACACTGAAACTCCCAGTTTGGCTGAAGTTCTTTCAAGATTCTCCACTAAACAAGACCAGTTCTGTCTGTTCTGTTCCTGATGGTGGGAACTTGGTGATGGCACCCTAACTACACCCTTCCGTGTGCTTTTATCGACTCCGTAATTGAAGTTTCATTGTTAAGAGACCAGACTTCACTCTGGTATGGACTTTCTATAGGTAAAGAAAGAAAAAGAAAAAAGGAAAACGAGCTCATTGAATTCATCTTAGGCTAATAATGTCAGAACTAACTTCATAAGGTAAAAGCAGATAGAATACACTTGAACTATCGTGACCGTTGAAAGCCATTTATAAGAAATATTAGAAATCCTAACAGAATATCAATGAAATGGAAACGAAACTCTTATTCAAGCAGCAATTCAAATATGTTTGGTATAAAATAAACCCACTTTCTTTTATTCGTTAATATAACCAGTAATTCGTGGAAATAGCTGTATTTTAACATCCAATGTTGTTAATAGCCAGTGACAGTACGTAGAGTATTTGTTTATACATGTTTATAATAGAGACAAAAGGTAGGGTAAGCACAGAAAGTCTGAGAGAAAGACGTGGCCACCGAGAGCTGTACCACGCAGTCTAAACTGAAGTGTCTGGAGGGGCAGGCAGCCAGCCAGCAGATAAGAGAAATCTGGTGAGATCTGGTTTCGAAAATCCTGCGGTCTCATTCCAGGGTTAACGTCACTTTTCTTTTTTCTGAGCACCTGCTCCATGCCAGGAGCTGAAAACAGAACCACCGCTGTCGGTGCGACAAACGGGGACAAGGGTGGGGACGCCATGGAGGACAAGGACGGGACACAGAGACCCAGAGGAAACAGGAGGGAAGGAGGGAAGAGACAAAAAGGAGGAACCGGGACGGAAAGGAAAGGAAAGGATGACGAGAGTGGGGGCGGGGTGGAGGGAGGAGGTGTGAAGTCGCCGAGCCCCGGGTTTTGCTTGGGGACAGGGGGCAGTCGAGCTGGCTGGCCTGCCGCCCGACGGCCGCTCGCTGTGCTGCCTTTCGCAGGTGTGGTTCCAGAACCGACGGGCCAAGTGGCGGCGGCAGGAGAAGCTCGAGGTGTCGTCCATGAAGCTGCAGGACTCGCCGTTGCTCTCGTTCAGCCGCTCGCCGCCCTCGGCGGCGCTGGCGCCCCTCGGGGCGGGCCCGGGCGGCGGCGGCGGCGGCGGCGGCGGCCCCGGGCCGGCGGGGGGCGCGCTGCCGCTGGAGTCGTGGCTCGGGCCGCCGCTGGCCGGCGGGGGCGCCACGGCGCTGCAGAGCCTGCCGGGCTTCGGGCCGCCGGCGCAGAGCCTGCCCGCCAGCTACACGCCGCCGCCGCCGCCGCCGCCGCCCTTCCTGAACTCGCCGCCGCTGGGCGCCGGCCTGCAGCCGCTCGCGCCGCCCCCGCCCGCTTATCCGTGCGCGCCGGGCTTCGGGGACAAGTTCCCGCTGGACGAGGCGGACCCGCGCAACAGCAGCATCGCGGCGCTGCGCCTGAAGGCCAAGGAGCACATCCAGGCCATCGGGAAGCCGTGGCAGGCCCTCTAGGGGGCCCCGGGGACCACATCGAGCCAGACAACCCTTCTGGGAGCGGACCCCGAGCCACGCATGCGCGCGTCCCTTCTCCTCGGGTCCCCCCCCCACACACACACACACACACACTCGGCCCCTTCCTCCCTGTGCCGCCCGAAGCTGCAGCCAGGCTTGGGTTTTGGACGCGCGTCTGCTCCTGACTCACCCGGGAGGACTGACCCTCATGCCCGCCGAGACCCCTCCTGGCTTCCCACATCTCTCCCCCCCGCAACCCACGGATCCCCAACCCTGCTGCTGGAGGCGGAGAGACGGCCCAGCGCCACTGGCCACGCTGCTCGCGCCCCCGCGGGCGCCGGAGCCGCCAGGTTCAAGGGACGCAAAGCTCCTGGCCTCAGATAACGGACAACTGAGAGCAAGGAGAGGCGGAGAAATAGTTTGAAGAACTGTGTGTATACCTAGTTTCAAAGTGTTTGGGAGGAGAATTAAACATTTACTTGTTTTGGGTTGACTCTGGTTAAGCGCGCTGGGGACTGCGGTAGCGGCAGGGGGAAGGTGTGTGCGTGAATGGGGGGTGCGGCAGCGGGGCTGCGGCGCCGGACCTGGTGGGTCAGAAAAAGCACGGGGTTCTGCGGAGCTGGGGCTCCCTCCTGCGAATCCTCCTGGAGGGCGACTGTAGCGGACGCTGTGTCCCAATTCTGGATGCTACAGCGTCCTCGGCCAGAGGCGCCCCTTCCCTGGCACGCATGGGTGCTTGTGCCTGTGTGCGGTTTCGGGCCGGGTGGGTGGGGGGATGATTGGAGCCTCAGGCTCAGAGGCCCGTGCATTTCCAGTCCCCTAAAACCCCAACAGCCGAGCTGCAGCTGCTGCTTTGAAGGACTGACCCCAATCGGAAGCGTCTACACCACCTTTCCCAGGGCGAGAGCTGAACGTCCGAAGCCCCTGGCCACTCGGCCGCCCTCTTTCCGGTCTGCCACGGCCCAAGGCCCCGCTCAGATCATTGTGCAGGTCACCAGCTCGGTGCCTGCCCCTGCTACCCTGGGTCGATGACATTAGTTCTCCAAAGACTAGGAGACTTTTCTTTTTCTGAGCCTGT